>JAEMON010000014.1:15305017-15328011 GCA_030264115.1 Lygus lineolaris | reverse complement strand
ACACATCAGTTTACTGGGTGTGCATCAGGTTTCTGGTAGTTAAACAGGGAGATACTACCCCGTTGTTATCCAGTATGTCGTAGTTAAACAGGTAGTTTTGTAACGTGTTAGCCGCGGGGGATCACAAACGGGATTAGATTATCTCCGCCCACTAGTACACATCAGTTTACTGGCTGTGCGTCAGGTATCTGGTAGTTAAACAGGGAGATACTACCCCGTTGTTATCCAGCACGTCGTAGTTAAACAGGTGCCTAGTTATGTAACGTGTTAGTCAGACACAGGATTAGATTATCTTCGCCCACTAGTACACATCAGTTTACCGGCTGTGCGTCAGGTATCTGGTAGTTAAACAGGGAGATACAATCCCGTTGTAATCCGGTACGTCGTAGTTAAACAGGTAGTTACACAACGTGTTAGTGGGGGATTAGCGATTATCTCCTCCGATTCCGTATCTATATGGCCACATTGGGAAGGTTTCATGGCTGTGAGGTATTATGGAGATACAGGGATAAAACAGGTAGATAGGCAACATGTTTGCGGCTGGGATTGAAAATGGGATCAGGGATTATCTTCACCCCTTCCTCCTAATACTTAGTGGTTGGAGAAGTTCAATGGCCTTGCTTCAAGTATCTGGTAGTTAAACAACCCGGTTGTTATCCGGTACTTCCTAGTTAAACAGGTAGTTAACGTGTCAGAGGCGAGGATTGATAACAGGATTAGAGATTATCCCCCCGCCCTGCCACGCTCGTACTTAGCGATTAACGAGGTTGCGTCCCTTCTCCGGTTAATCCCCGTGGAAACCAATAGTCACTCCTGCGACCCCTCCCTCCCTCCTCCGCATGAATGGGAGGAAAAACCCCGCGCATGCGCGGAACCCACGCGTTCCCCCTCCTCCCGGTTTATATTTAGCCTGAGGGTGAGGCGGCTGAAGGCGGGAGGGGGGCGGCTGAACGTGGAGGCGGATTCAACCGCCCACTGACCCCATGAACCGTTAACTTTCGCTCGACGTAGTCCGAATTTTCCGCGAGCACGGTTGCCAACCTTTTTTCGCCAAACCCCCTAAATAACCCTAAATCCATTCAGAAAATCCCTTTGAATGCGTACATCTGAGAAATTCTTTCATTTGCAAATTGTGGCTGGTCGCGGAACATACCGTCCTCTCAAATATAAATTAACAAAATATAATATAATAATAAATCTCATATATAAATCTTTTATAGCCCAGGCAAATTAATGCTCCAGCCCCTAAAAATAGCTCGAGAGCTGGAAATAGTTTTAAACCCATTTGGGGGTCCTGAATAACGAGTATCCGAGTTTGCGACGCTTTCTAGGTTGTGCTTCAGATTTGAGAGCCTAAAATCCACGAAATTTTCGCACTTTTTTCAGTTTTTCGCAAGATTATTATTATTACAATTATTTGAGCTTAAATTGAGTTGATTACCTTCACTTTTGCTTGAGAAAATTCAAGAAAGTGACAAGTTTTGAGTTCAGTCGAAGTTTCCTGCGTTGGACTGCCATAGCGGAAATTTGGCGCTACGACCTTTTTCGGTTTAAAATTCATATCTCAGCACTGGAGTGAGCGAATTTCAAATTTCAAAAAGCATCTGATTCAGAATCAAATTCCCTACAACTTTAGTCTATGACATTTCTCAATCGGTGCAGTCCTTTTTGACTTACAGGCGTTAGAAGTTGAGGGTTGACAATCTGTAAGCTAAGTTAAGGGCCGATTTCGATGCTTCAGACGCCAATCGACGCGGAATTTAGTGCTCTACAACTTCTATATTATATATTACACGCGAATTTGGAAGATTTGTTTGAAAAACCAACGTTGTAACGAGCTTTTTTAGGACTTCTGAAAATTGGCCCAACTTTGAGGTCCTCTAGTACGCAAATAGGTGCTTCAATAAAGCGCTTGGTCTCATTCGACGCAGAATTTAGTGCTCTACAACTTCTATTGGGATGTTTAGTCGATATTTTGATTCCTGGGGAGATATAACCGAAAACCCCCAAATACCCTTTTTGGCCGCCAATAGTTGAGCTCATCTCCCCCGAGGGGGAAAACTTGGGATACCCTTATTGGGTCGCTAATTGAAGCTATTAAAGCAATAAAGGAATTAAGTCCTTATTGGTCGATTTTCTTGGCCTGATGAAAATATGACTGGATTATTATGCCGATTCGGATTATTTCAACGTCGTCAAAAAAATATAATAATAAATGAAAAAATAAAAATAAAAATCAAATTTATGGGTGTCCGTCCGTCCCAGATTGCCTTTTTTGGGACTAAATTAAGCAACGCTGGAAGATTTTGCAGTGAAAAAACAGTGATCTATTTCGCAAGTTTTTTGAGGGTTAGTTCCCTACCTAGTGGCAAAATCCATCAATCATCCTTATTTTCCCTGAAAAGGCGCAAATCCTTCGGAAAAGCCCCTCAATTCGGTAACAAATATTCAGTCGGAATTCAAACTCGGGAAAAGATAACCCACCAGTTTGAAAAATACGCTGGGGAGCGCCATAGGGAACGTGATGCGCCCACAGAGTAGAAACAGAGCGAAAACCCTTTTCAATGGCTGTCAATCAGGGGTGAGTTCAATATGGGCGCCGCCAGGGGCGCCCCCTTCCTCGGAGTTTATTTATACGTCCGGCTTATTGAGAAGGTTTTGATGCCTTGTTTGTCTCTCCCTTCATAAAAGTGCCAAAGAGGTTTTTTTTTTGTAATCAATCAAGTTGATGCTGAGAGAATTTCGAAGATGACGACCTCACCGGATGGAGTAGTCCTTTTTTCAGGGCTTATTATGCACTATAAAAATACCTACTCCTTAGATCTATCGATCTAGCCTATTGTCGACAGGCCAAACTGGCCACTAACTTCCTTATTTCGAACGGAATCTCTCCCAGGAAGAGATCCCTTCTTGGGGGTCTTTTTGCCCTGTACGTTTCAGATAGGACTGGTTGATCAGTCTGTCATGGAAATGAGTCACTGGGATCCCCATGGTTACCATTGCCTTGACGTGTCCAACAATTATTCTTTTTTCTCCAACCTCTGTGAGACAAGTTAACAGCCCGAGAAGAAAGGCCTCTCCGTCTGAAACAATCTGTAGAATTTGAAGTCAACGTGGAATTTGAGTCTGCCTTAGAACTTCGAGGAACACTCCAAGTTCGAGGTCCCTCCAGTCGAACTTCAGCAGTGAATGATCTATAAAACGCCATCATCAGGTTATCACACTTTTCTCCGCCGAGGCCGGGAATACGCACAGATAAGGAATGTGACTCAAGGAACAACTTCTTCCATCCGTCCTCTCACAGTCAAAATTACCAAGAAGGCCATTTCGTGCCATTTTGGCCCTACCAAGGGGATTTGAATAAGAAAAAACGTTGTTGGCACATTTTTTGCCCCAGTTTACAGTACCTATTCGAAAGCAGTATAAATCAATTTTTTTAAAAAGATTAAATCAATATCAAAAGTCATGAAAAGCTAACGAATGCGGATAATCCAAATACCACTTCGTCCTTCAGCGAGTTCAGTAAATCATTTCGTAGATTAAATATTGTCGACAATAAATTAGTAAAAACGAATGTACTTTCATCCAAAAATAATTCAAACCCAAAAATACCTACCACAAATAGTAAACCTGAAATACTATCAAAACCGTTGAAATTGCTAGTAAGCCAAATGAACCCGTCATGATTGCCGAATGCACTTTTGCAATTCACAAGAGTTATCACACCTGCCATATTAGTTTTTTGTCTTTTATCCAAAAATAATTCTAACCCAGAAGTACCTTCCACAAATAGTAAACCTGAAATACTATCAAAAACGGTTGAAATTGCTAGTAAGCCAAATGCAACTATCTTTGAGGCTGGACGGCAGTGTGCAATTAACGCAGCTTTTGGACCAAAATGAGTTAGAGGTCAATCTCTATTCAAATTTTCCAGCCAGATCAACTGGTGAAGTTAGTTCCGTGAAAGAAAAAAAAAAAACCGTCGCTGCGCCATTTTTGACAGTTTTGCCAAAATGATACAATACAACTTGGTTATCGACATGTTATAAGTCAGCTATTTGACACCGTTTCAAAGGAAGATGGACGAGGACTTATGGTTTCTTTAGTTATCGCAAATTGTCACTGGCAGTTCTATGTCCCTCCTGGAAAGCTGGGAATATTTAGTTATTGCATGTTGCTGCTTAAACGAAGATTTGTTTTACATCTTTTGTCCAAAAATAGATAAAACCCAGAAGTACCTACCACAAATAGTAAACCTGAAATATTTCCAAACACGGTTGAAATTGCTAGTAAGCCAAATGAAACCATCTTTGAGGCCGGACGGCAGTGTGCAATTAACAAGAGTTATCACAACTGACATAAGTATTTCGTCGTTATAGCAGCAACAAGCTATAACGCAGTTTTCGACCAAAATGAGTTAGAGGTCAATCTTTATTCAAATTTTCCCACCCGATCGACTGGTGAAGCTAGTTTCGTGAATAATCCGCTCGCTGCGCCGTTATTGACAGTTTTGCCAACATGATACAATTCAACCTGGTCATCGACATGTTATAAGTCAGCTGTTAGACAGCGCGTTTCTGACAGGACTCGTGGTTTCTGGAGTTATCGTAAATTGTCACTATCAGTTTCTTGTCTCTCCTGAAAAGCTGGGGATATTTAGTTATAGCATGTTGCTGCTTAAAGTAGGTAGTACCTACCACAAATAGTAAAGCTGAAATATTTTCAATTGCTAGTAAGCCAAATAAAATCCTTTGCAATTCGCAGGAGTTTTCACACCTGACATATTTGTTTTACGTCTTTCATCCAAAAATAATTCGAACCCAGAAGTACCTACCACAAATAGTAAACCTGAAATATTTTCAAACGCGGTTGAAATTGCTAGAAAGCCAAATGAAACAATCTGGGATGCCGCAGAGCAGTTTGCAATTCGCAAGAGTTATCACACCCGACATAAGTATTTCATCGTTATAGCAGCAACATGCTATAACGCAGTAATTGTCCAAATGAGTAACAGGTCAATCTTATTATTAATTAACATTATTGATTATTAATAAAATCATTCCTATTTTCACTGCTTTCAATGCGTTCTCAGCTCAGTTCTTTTGGTGTGACGTAGGAAAGGGTTTCTCAAGAGCCTTCGAAATTCCGCTTGTTATTCAAACAGCTGACATTTATTCCAAGTTTTCTCCACACCAGTACGATAAACTATTTTTTTTTCTTTGTATTGGCAGTGTTATTTGATTCCAAATAACAGTACAAATTCTGAACGAATGTGATTTTCTCTTAATGTATCCTCCTTAGTAGGTATTGAAACTCCAGTATGTATAGAGGCACCTATCTCTAGTAGTAGGCAGGGAAATTGTGTGTGTTTTGATTTGGGTGGATGTAAACTCACTTGATTGAGGTAAAAAATATCCCACAAGTTATTCCTATTTCACAAAAACGACGATTTACCGAAAATGGAATTTGGTCCGATGTGACCCCACCTGTTGGAAATAGGGATGACCATCGACAGTCGATATTTTTCGAGATCCGATATATAGAAGAAAAAGACAAACAAATTAATAGTAACTACATTGCAAATTCCTGAGTCAACGGGTATGTCGACGAAGTAATTCAAAGTCAATTAATATGGAGAAATGGTCCCCCACAACCCTGTGCTCAGTAGCCAAAGTCCGGCCGGGCTGCGGCCAGGAGAGTGAAATAGGAAGAAGAAGAAGTCCTGCGCCAGAGATGTGCCAAGTGACTTTGAAATTAGTTCAGTGGCAACTTGTTAGTTTCACTATTAGATAACATATAGATACTTACCTACATTATAATCATACATACTAGTTTAATTTAATTTTTGAATGGATGTTGTTTTCATCGACGTTTTTCTAAAACTATTGATATTTTGGGTCGATATTATCAGTTGCAGGAAGTATCGATACTTATCTTCTAATATATAAAATTCTCGTGTCACAGTTTTCGTGCCCTTACTCCTCCGAAACGGCTTGACCGATTTTGATGAAATTTTTTGTGCTTATCCGGTATCTATGAGAATCGGCCAACATCTATTTTTCATCCCCCTAAATGTTAGGGGTAGTCCACCCCTAAAATTTTTTTAAATTTTTTAGACAAAATTTTTAATTTCTATTTTTTTATGATACAACATACAAAAATACATACAATCCTCAATTTTCACCCTTCTACGATCAACCCTTATTTTTTAATAGCCACTGTCACGCGAGCGAAGCGAGCGTTTGGGATCTGGACAACCAACCGTCTAGAAATCCGGCCGTCTAGAAGTAACCGGCTAGAGATCATTCATATATACGGCAAAACAACGTTTGCCGGGTCAGCTATATAATATCGGTATCAATATATTCATGCCGATACTATCGAACTTCGATACATCGATATCTTTGATACTGATGGCCATCCCTAGTTGGAAATACGACGAGACAAAAGAGGTTGGATTCTGGTAGGAATGCAGGGGACAGTCTGTCCGAAGTGTCCCTATAAACACAGATCACAGGTATTATGACCCATGGATTTTAATTTCTATAGACGCCAAAAGTGTTTCACATTCTTCTCTTGGAGCCAACATTCATGTTACACTACTAAAAAAGTCTACAAATTACACTTTAGTGACTGAAAATTGATCGGAAATGAAGGAACAAAAGTACAACAACACAGTGCAAAATCTGGAAAATTGATAACAAGGATACCTTCATAATATTATCACTATAATTCACTCTACTTCTTCTTCTTCGTCTTCTACATCTACTTGAGTGAATCAAGGACGCCAGTTCTGGTGGTAACCTACCCTTTAAAGAACTTTCCAGTGTGTCCCACTGTCCGAACTGTCCCCTATTATGACATACCCATGGATTTTCGTTTCTATAGACGGGAGAAGTGTTTCACATTCTTCTCTTGGAGTCAAGACTCACGTTACAGTACTGAAAAAGTCTCAAAATCTAAAACACTTTCGTGACTAAAAATCGATCGAAAACGAAGAAACAAAAGTACAACAACACAGTGCAAAATCCGAAAAATGCGACTGATAACAAGGAGACCTCCATATTATCACTCAAACTCACTCTACTTCTTCTTCTTCGTCTTCTACATCTACTTGAACGAATCAAGGACGCCAGTTTTGGTGGTAAACTACCTTTTATAGAAGTGTCCAGTGTGTCTGAACTGTCTCCACTCTCCCCCAATAGGCGTTGTAACTCCGGTAGTAGCAATGGACTACCTCAGAGAACATATAATAACCTATATCAATGTCTTTCCGTTTGCATTGTAATCTTGTATCTTATATTGACATGTTCACTCTTGCAATGAGTTAGTTACCGACATTATAAGGCCATAAAAAGGTAAATTTTGTCATTAATGAGGAAAATGAAGAAAATCGTAGCATACTCACGCACTAGTAGAACATTTGATCGTAATAATACCTGGAACAGAGAGTAAACATAATCAATAGGACACATCTCACTCTAAAGTATTATATTTTATTATTTTAAATTGAATAATAGGTAACATCAGAGGTGTTACCTACCCGTTCAAAATGTTCTATTTGCCTGCCTGTTAAAATAATTGATATCAAGTGAAGACTTCAATGCCATCTCTGGGTCGTTTGACGAATCATTCAATATTGCAAAATATCGATATTATTACCGAAAGAAAATATCGATATTTCCTTTATCGATATCGAATCAATTTTCGGTATATTTAAACAAAATAAGTGCAATAAATACAGATCAGAACAAAATTAAATAAATAAATAAAATAAATTAAATAATTGATATGTTCAGCCTGAGTCCGGAGGTCTCAAATTAGCCCCGGGGAAATGTTGTGAACGGAAGCTCATCCCTTAGCAATAAGGATCAACAAATAACCAGTCTTCAATGGCCTTCAGATTCTGCTGTGTCAATAAGGTTCGAAACCCATCAATTCGAAGTACCTACCTCAATTTTTCAACGATTTCCCGTCAACAACACAGGCGCACGCGCAACACGAGCGCAACGTGCACTAACTTCATTTTTTTTTTTTTCCAAATTAAAACCCGTCTTTGCATTGCAGATTCAGACTATACGTGACATCCCATGAACAAACGACAGGTCACTCGAATTTTCGAGCGTGCACAATAATTGTGCACAAACACGCAAAAAATGTGCGCACAATGTGAAAAAACCTTGTTTTTTTAATCAGAATGTGATGAATGATTTTCGGGGTATTTTTTCACGCTGATTCACGTGGAGATGTCAGTTTTTCTATTCATGGTCATCCTATAAAAATGATTGGACCATTCATGATGTAAAAGTTGTGGGCAATTTGGTGCTTTGTCACTCAGTAATATCCCTATTTTCAGACCTGAGAATGTATAGTTTATCGAAAGAACAACACCACTGAGAAAGTCGGTATTTACGTAATAAAACCTCCCCGTTTGATATTGATTCCTTCCAAGTTTGCCTCAAGCCGCGAGACAGGCGGTCCCCAGGTGCCAAACGGATTGTTTAATCTTGGAAAAAGGATTAGAGCTCAGGGGAGACTCGGGGATTTAATCCTAAATTGGATGGAACCCTCGCTTCTGAAAAACTTCTTAACGTTGGGTTTGAGAGATACCGTATGAAACTCTGCAATGCTGCTAATTATTATACAACTGATTATCATTTCCTGTATAGATCACCTCCAACTCATATTGAAAGACACCTCCTATTTTTCACCTACTGCCAAGCATTGGGTGTCTAAAAGTGTAATAATTCTTGAGATATTCTATTTCAAATAACTGTAAAAATAACGTATAGTGTTAGAGAAGATGATAATTGTGTAATATGTATGGAAATGTGAAATGAAGTTATCGGATTTTTGAAAAAGCGCGCGTCCTCCCTCTACGTCATGATTGTGGTAATATATTATAGTATCCATACTGATCTTTGTGATCAAAGCGTCCACTCTTCAAGACTAACAATACTTCATCATTCAATATGATGATTTTATCTACTAGAATAACTTCTTTCGGGCAACAAGAGAATCAATATGGATACTAGGTACTGCTTCCTTAGAGTTATCGAAGACAGGTCCGCCTCCATCACAAGTCCCGCCTTTTATTAAATCCCAAAATTCTATTTGCATCTCCAATCCTATATTAAGATTTTCCCTACGAACAGACACAATTTTCATTAAACCCCAACAATGAAGGTACTTTCAAAAAAAAAAAAAAATTGACCGAATACCTCATTACCAAATTGCATGCACCAGTCCACGATACCTAATTATGCAATGTGCTTTGAATGATGATACAAGAGTGTTCCTTTTGTTTTGCTTGATTTAAGAAGCTCCAGCCTAATGAGTCCGGAATATCTTAGCAAGTCCTCACTAATTTCCTTCACTAAATTTTGATTAATCCAGAAGATAAATGTATAAACACGAAATATATACATTTATCGCTGTTTAAGCTATATTACTAAATATTTCACGGGCAGCATCGGACGAGTAAAGGTGTACTTTAATCTAAAGAGGACCCTTCGAGTTAATTTCCGCGAAATGAAGTTCTTTCTGCATCAGTTACCCATTTACCGCTCTCTCATCTTACTTCATCCCTCCACTCCATCTCTTCTCCATGTGCTGGGATGGGGTTTTTTAATCATCTTGAGATAAAAAGGTTTTCTGGGTCGTTAGAACTCTCTCTGGACGGGTTCTCGGTAGAAGGCGAAGAGAAATATGATATTGAAATAGTGAAGTAGTGGACTATTACTTTCAGCATTTCAACTTTGATTATTATCCGCTGAGTTAGGGTTGTTTTGGGTTTGGAGAGGTTAAAATGTTGTATAATGCTTTCATTCTTGGCATACGAACAACATGATTGGTTGACTCAGGAGCACAACATTTTCGGAAACTTCATGTTGCGCTCACGTGAAATTTGCGTTACAGGATGCCATTCATGGATGCTACAAAAAATCCCATGGATTCTGGAAAAGTTTTATATTATCCAAGTGCCATACGTCACCTCGACACAATTGGCGGTAAATTATGAAAGCTCGCTTGTTTCGCAGTTTCTATACCTACCTACCCCTAGATGCTACAGCCATGTTGGGCCTTGACCTGCACAAGCAGCCTTCTCTATTCTGTCCTGTTTTGAGCGACCGCTTTCCAGTTACGGACTCCAATTTGCCGGCAATCCTCCTCGACTCCATCCAGCCAACGGAGACCCGGTCGTCCTCTTGGGCGTCTTCCACCCGGACCACCTCTCAGGACAATGTGGGGTATTTCTGTGTCAGGCATTCGAGCAACGTGGCCAGCCCATCTGAGCCTCCCACACTTAATGAATCCAACTATTTGTTGGTCATCAAAAAGTTGGTAAATTTCTTGGTTATACCTACCAGGCTCGCCAGCGTTCACCGTCTCTCACAGGTCCTAAGATTCTTCGCAGGATTTTGCGCTCAAATACTTCAAGAGATCTAATTGTTGCAGCAGACAGCGTCCATGTCTCCGAGCCGTAAGTGAGGACTGGCCGTACCAAAGTCTTGTACAGGAGTACCTTGGTGCTTCTGGATACATTTCTCGACTTGAAGTGCCGCACTAGGCCAAAGTAGCATCTGTTTGCTGCAATGAGCCTGGCAGAAATTTCTGGTGTCGTTGCTGGAAGTGACCAGTGAACCCAAGTATGGGAAGGAATCCACACGTTGGAACGTGAATTCTCCAACTTCGCAGTTTCTCTGCACTTTGAAAAATGAAACCAGGCTTTTCACGTGGTTTCCGTATTGACTTTCAAGTCCCTCGAAAATAACTGTTCAAAGCCGGATTTTCATACACACTGGAACACATATTTGGCTTTCCTCAACACCCAGACACTAAAAACACGCCCGACACTCTACAAAAAAACCCGTAATTTTCCCTCCCGCATGTTCGAGGGTGGCCTTGGAACAAGAAATATGACCCACTCCGACCGTCCCAATTTAAAAAGAAAATAGAAGGCTCTGGAAATAGGAAATAACGGGCGAGTATAGGCCGTTGGGGACGAGGAAAAAACTCACAGCGGTCCTCTTCAAGCTACTAAATAATACTCGAGGGGAGGAAAATTCTACCTTCCGGAGAGTTTTTCAAGTGTATTTTGTTTCCTCATCCAGTCTTTTTTTTTCTAGAGTTTATTCATAGCTTCAATAGCACCGAGAAAAAACAAGCGATGATTAAATTGTTAGTGGACAGCTGTACTAATAATACTTAGTTTTTTCGGAAACTTTGGGCCATAAATAAAAAGAAAAAGAATCTATTTGAATACATGATTTTTGAAACATCCTACACGCAGATGTTTGTAGGTGTAGCCTTTTCATGGATTTCGATTGCGCAGGGCTTAGAATCATCTTTTAAGAGATGAAACAACCTCACAGAGGGGGAAATTGGGCTTTCCTGGACATCAAGGTGTTACGAAAGATTCTTATACACGAAATTTTGCGTTGATCCTGAATAAACTCCATGTTCTTATAGGTACCTAAAATAGTTAATTATCACCCGGAGTTGGTGACTGACTGCGGAAGGTGACGTACGTGTATAGACGTGTAGGTATTCAGTTTTCTTAGTTTCCTGGTGGTTCAGTGACAGTTTTCGTTCAGAAAAGGTGGAGGACTAGTGATTTGGGTGCTCAGCTCCTGTTCTATGTAGCCAGTGTCGCCAACTGTGAGTTATTTGTTTCTCAAATTGTTAAACTAATATCACTTGCAACTCAGTTTTGCATGGTTACACACAAACGTGGCTCTCAAACGCGGCGGTATGATTTGATATCTCGTCCTTATGCAATGGTCAAGTCAGAGTATAAAATATTATGCATTAAAAAAGAAAAAGAGTACAATGATAGTTTGATTGACGGATTTAAGAATTGTAGGAATTCTCAGGTGTTTTGGAAACTTGTAGGGAACTTTAAGAACTTGGAAAGCAGAATCACGGGTGATATAGGAGTAGAGGAATGGGTCTCCCATTTCCGAGAATTACTCAACCCCGCTGTTATATGGCAGGCGATTGACTTTGTTGAGCCGCTCAATGCATGTGTAGCTCAGGACCGACACACTTTGTATGAGCTCCCCTAGAATCAAGATTAGCGATTCTAGACTGTGAAGCCCTCTTCTTCTTTATCACGTTTTCCAGGAATTTTGGAGTCTCTCCGAAAATCTTCAAGAAACAAGATTTACACACTTTTTCGAGTTTCCCCTTAACGTAAACACGATAACGAACGGTAACTTGCTTTGATTGATTAGCTCCAGTTCTTCTCACGGGGTCTGAGAATTCAAGAAGGCTGCTAATGTAACTTAATCTTCTGTCGTAATTCCCCATTCTCCAGTATTCCTCAAACAAGTTCATTCTAACACTGTCAGGTACTATCAATGAGCATACGTTCTTACACATGACTAAACTACGGGATTGTCGTGGAGATGCAATCTTCCCGGTTTTGGTGGTGTACTGTTTCCAGAATATCGTAGTTCTTTTCGCTAACACCTGATTTTCCTACTTTCTCCTTTTACCCCACGTTTTCTGATTGTCCCTCTTTTTGTCAACGGCAGTTCTTTCGCAATAAATTCTCTATTTTCTAACTCCTCTAAATCACAGCCCACATCTCCATCATCACTTGAATCGGAGATAAGTGGAGCTCCACGTATATTTCGGGGAGATACAGGCCTATCTTCTTCAGAACTTGACCCCCCATTAAAAGGTCGGAAATTGAGTTGTCCAACAGAATGGCGTACTCCTGTTGAGGTGCTAGCTTCTTGTTGGTAGTTATTATGGACGAGTTTAATTTTTTTTTCTTACCACTATGCTTTCGTCATCGCTACTTGACTCCATTTCAATACGGAAATGAGGGTCTTTGTATGAGTCGTCAGAGTCAATAAGTAGTTGTTCATTTAAGAATTTCAAGCTATCAGGGATTGAAATGGGCGAATATGAACTCGGTCTCACCTCGTCCAAAAGCACTGCAGGTCCTTCCGGCGGATTATTCTCTTGATCAGGCTGGAAATGAACTCCTACCATGCGCAACATTTTCAAAGTCCGAGCCGACATTTCAAGTACGCTCGACACAATCACAATGTAAGGTAAGGTAGGGCAAGTGCGTACCATAAAAACGATAGTTTGACTTTGCTTGGTAACCAATGCCAAAATGTTACTGTTTTTCTGGTGCTGTTGGTAATAATGGCTTCAGAATCTTTCTGAGGATCGATTCGTTGCTTGAAATATTAGAATGAACCACGTGAAGCTCGAAAAATTGCCGTTTTCCGGGAAGGCTGTTGGGTACGCACTTGCCCGCCCAGGTGGGGCAAGTGCGTGTCGCTAAAATTTCACTTACATGAACGACGCTCAAGCCTAATTTACCAATAAAAAGGATGATTAAAGTAAGAAAACCATTATATAATATGGATAAAAGGAGCAATACAGAACGACGGAAGTAAAAACGACAAAATTAATCACGTATTTTGACACCGCAAGATTTCAAATGTGACAGGAGCTCCTCCGCATCAGTTTCCAGGTCGTCTGAATCAGACGGGTCGGAGAGGGGGCTCTTAAATGGCGAGGATTTAAGCACCATCATCTGTATTTGAGAGGTCGACGGTACCCCTTCTTCCATCCCCAAGGTCATCGGCACGCTCAGATTTGGGTCATCGCCCTCCAAGGGCTCGAGAGCCACAACCTCCACTGCAGGCTCATCCTCGTCAGTTTCAGGAGGGAAATGAGTTTTCCTGGTTCCCCTTCTTGTCGTGGGAACAAGAAAATCTTCGTCGTCGGCGTCACTCGTCTCTGGTGTCATGTTTTTCTTGGTTTTCTTCACTCTCCTCTTTTTGGTGGTTTTTGTTTGTTGCCGTTTCATCTTGGGCTTCTCTTTTTTGACATTTTGAAGCCGATCCACAACATCTTCTGATGTCAGCACTTCGGCACCGGTTCCAACACGCTTTCGTTTTAGAGTCGTAGTCACTTGGCCACCTCTTAAGAAGCTGAGAATTTGCTCCTCAAAAGACGTGTCAGTGCCAGACGAGGATGGCAAAGCTGGTGGAGACACTGTCGATGAAGGTGGAGATGAGGTGACAGGCACAACATGAGCTGACGCTCCCGGCCCGGATGGCTCATTTGTGGCTGGGTCCTCAGCCGCCTGTGGCGCTCGCGTTTGGACATCCTTCCACCTCTTAAGAGCAACCGGATCATAACTAGTCTCATCAACGACTCCGCTGTTGAAGGGAAATATGCCTGCCTTTTGAAATCCATTTTTAAGAATCTCTGGATTCAGGTTGTCCCAAATTCGTCCAACGATAGAGACAAACGATTTTTTTGGCAGATGTTTTCCAACATTTTTCCGCTGCCACGCTACCAGCTCTTTGTCCCAGGATGTCTTGAGGGGCTTGAACACCGCTAAGTCTAAGGGCTGTAAGATGTGGCTCGAGTGAGGGGGGAGTTTCAAAAGAACAATTCTATTCTCCACCGCTAGCTCTATCAGCGGGAGAGTTATGTGGGTCGAGTGCCCATCGAATATCAAAAGGGCTGGACGGTCAGGCCCAATATTTTTTAAAAAGTTGTTTCTGAACCAATTGACAAAAATCTCCCCTTCCATCCACCCATTGGTGGATGCGGCGAATGTAGTGCCGGGGAAACCGTCCTCCGACATCCACTGGTCCCAAAGATTTTTCCCTTTGAAAATAAAGAGGGGGGGGAGTTTTTGCCCGGCTGCATTTCCGCCAAAACAGACGGTGACGTTCGTTCTGCCTGGCCCACTCGTTGTTCTCGTTGATGGGAGCCCCTTTTTCCCCAATACTTTGGACTTGCTGGGGTCTGCACAAAAGCTGGTTTCGTCAACATTGTAAATATATTGAGGCTTCTCTCCCAGTTCCAACTCGTTAATCGTGCGCTCCAAAAGATTGAAATACTCACTCATAATAAAGGGGTCGGTGGATTTTCTCCTTGCAAATTCCACACTTTGTGGCTTTTTCAAGGACAAACCATGTCTTGCCCTGAAGTTGTGAATCCAAGTCTTCCCTGGCGTGTTGTCGTTGAAAACGGTTTTTACTGAATTATCCTCGAGCCATTTTTTCACTGATAATTTGGTCTCTGCTATTGTGAGACCCAGCCCCCACTTCTCCATGGTTTGCAAACACTTTGCCAACCGTTCCTCTTGCTCCAGGGGAATTGCAATGGGCCTACCTTGGGTGGTGCTCAGTTGTCCCCGCCGTCCCTTGATGTGGTCCCATATCGTCGTTTTGGGGATATGGTAGGTCGATGATGCTGCCTTCACATTTATTTCTCCCCTCTTGATGGATGCGAGAGCTTGCTCCAAATCGTCCTTGGAATAGGCGGTGGCGCGGTTACTTTTTCTCTGATAATTTCGAACCATTCTCCTTGGTTTCCTGAAATTGTTAAAAGTCATTGCATGCAACGTGCAAAACCCTCCACCGAACATGCAAACAAACAAAAAAAAAGTTCCATTCATGCAGCATGAGTTGATGAGCGAATTTTCAAAGAATAATTTAACCTGAGTTGGTGGGTGATTCTTATAGAAAGTTTCACGCTGATTCCGAATAAACCATATGTTTAAGATAGTAATTTACACCAAAAACCTCAGAAACGCGTTTTTTAGCGATTTTTGAAACAAAATGTTCAAAATTTGACCCCTTGGAGTAAGTACTCCAAAAATTCTGGGCAACGAACTCATCCTTTCTCTTGATATAAGTACTTAATTGACATTTTAAAATTTTTTCGGATTTTTTATCTCGATTCCTTGGTCAGATATCGTCTGGAGTGACTTATATATGTATAAACATATATATGTATATATTATATGCATAAGGAAAAGTGTTAAATTTCAGGAATCATTTTAGAATGGTCTGAAACGGATTTCCATGAAGAAAATTTTCAAAAATTTGCATTAAGTAAGTACAAAAATTTTGAAGCAATTGCAATAGCTTCATTTTCTTCGAAAATTCGCTAACAAGAAAACTTGAATAAAATATCTACTTTTGCTTGAATAAAATAATAAATATAAAATAATAAGTAAATAAATCCAGCACCCTTAGCAAAAATGAGGCACACAAACATGCAATAGGAGAAGCTCACAGATAGCAACCAGTAGAATTTACTCAAAAGAAATGTCGAAAAATGAAATACTTAAGGTACTTATTGAGGGTTCAGAAGAGAAGAGCCCGAAATGTTGATAATATTTCAATACGCACTTGCCAACCCACAACGGTACGCACTTGCCTTGCATTTGCTTAAACCGAGAGGCAAGTGCGCATTGCATGTAGTGTCGTTCAGTTTAAAGATTTCGACACAATTCAAGTAAATTTAGCTTCCTCAACGTCTTAGGAATAATTCAAGTGCAAAAACGAGGCAATTTGATGAAAATTAAAGTTATAATCGGGGAAGAACTTGACTCACCAGAAACTTCGATTCGCAGTTTTCAAGAGCGTCGTTTTGGAACAAGTGGCATTTGAGGAATGATGAACATTCCCTCGAAAAAATTATTTCCAGATGATAATGAACAGCTGAGCTAACAAAATCTCCTTCCGGAATAATAACTGGAGGCAGCGAACCAGAGAAAAATAACTAAAACGCACTTGCCTCCAATACGCACTTACCCTACCTTACCTTAACTGAAATTAAAGTATGAGGAAAGAATTACCTATTGAACTAACAAGTATTATAAAACAGGTTATAAGCAGCGCAGGACAAACGGGAAATGATCACAGATCACTAATATCGAAAATTGAGGTCAGATGCGATGGCTTGCTGGTAAGGCTCCAGTCGATTAAACAATTGCTAGTTGGGCACTTGTTCTTAGTCAACTGGAGTCGTCCACAGCAATCAGCAACAAGTGACGCCAGCTACCTTGCTACATTGCAGGCCTCGAGGTTCTCCACACATGACACCTTGTTCCCTAGGAAATAAACCTTGTTATTGGCGAAAAAGTCATCTGCATATAAAAGTCCACTTAGCCCCTTTTTTTTCCAACTCACTTCCTAAGGAAAATATAGGACGGGACAACGTCTCGTAGAACACTGTGTATAGTACCTACCTAATTTTTGAATTGATTTTTGTCCTTTTTCGAAAATGAATATTAATTATGCCTTTTAATTATTATACACACCCAATTCTGAAGTTCTTCTGAGCTCTCGACATGCATTGTATCAAGAGGTAGTTGCTGTCAAGATATTTCTGAACAATGTTTGAGCCAATATGATAAAATAGGCTCTCTAAATCCTGCATAAAAAGCTCATCTCGATGAATTTCCAAACTAAATGTTTTTTTATAATTGATATAATCATGTAATTACCTAAAATACATTCAGTTCCAGTATTATGATATTAAATTTATGGGCCGTATTTCATATTATGATATGAAACGATGTGGCTCACTCCAAAAATCTTAGAAATGTAGGCTTTTGATTCGCACAGTAAAGTTTTCAAATTATGGTTTTGAAATCAATAATTATAACTCCTTTCCAACAAGCTTTTGGCCATCAGGCTCTACTTCTCATGACGCATCTTCAGAATTTTCATTGTGTTTCTTGACCGGTTTATTCAACCTCCTGGTTTTCTCCACACCTAAAGATTTGTCGATTCTTGTTGAATTCAGGATCGCTTGACCATCATCTTCGAACCTTTTGATCCTTCCTTTTCTTGCAGCTTTCGCTGGTTTCGTTTCTTTCACGATTAACCCATGTATAGTTGTAGTCCTAAACTTGCCGATTTTCTTATTTTTTTTTATGCGTTGCCATAGTATCCTTTATAGCCTGGGATCAATAATATCTAATACCAAATATTATAAATACATACATTTAATAAATAAATACATTATCATGCTAAATATGTGGCATTTGAAATAAATTTAAATATTTGGCATACAAATAAATACATTTTCATGTTCAAAATCTGGCATTTTGAAATACCTACATTAACAAATCCAATCCCTATTTATCATTTATCATATTATGATCGCCCAATATGCTGGAAATATTTATGTAGAAAGGTTTGAAATAAATTATCTTAAATTTTCAAGCGTAAAATGAAAAGAGGGGAAGCCAAAGACATTGGCTGGCCTAATAGTTTATTTCTTTCATTTTTTGCTCATTCCTTGTACCTTTTGCAGGTTTATTTCCTCCATTTACGTTTTTCTCTTGTTCATTCTTCAACAAAATGTTCAATAGCATCAGTTGTAAGAGGAATGGATGATTAATTCGTTTCCAGAACCTCGTTATTTGATCATCTTCAGAACCAGTGGTGAAGCCAAAGACATTGGCTAGCCTAATTGGTAGATGAGTTTTTTGATGATTGCTTGCAGCTTTCGTAGGCATCATTTCTTCATTTTACGTTTTTCTCTTGTTCATTCTTCAACTACATTTTCAATAGCACCAGTTGTAAGATGAGT
The DNA here is from genome assembly GCA_030264115.1 of Lygus lineolaris. NCBI lineage: Eukaryota > Metazoa > Arthropoda > Insecta > Hemiptera > Miridae > Lygus > Lygus lineolaris. Next base: position 15,309,633 of record JAEMON010000014.1, on the reverse strand, counting down.
GGACGATTAAATTGTCTACTGAACCTCGTTATTCGAGTCATCATCTTCGGAATCAGTGGTGAAGCCGAAGACATAGGCTAGCCTAATTGCTGGTGTCGTTAGTAGTCTAATCTGTTCCTTGCAGCTTTCGCAGGTTTCTTTTCTTCGTTTTACGTTTTTCTCTCGTTCACTCATCAACTACATTTTCACTAGCACCAGTTGTAAGAGGAGTGAACGATTAATTTGTCTACAGAACCTCGTTATTCGAGTCATCATCTTCAGAATCAGTGGTGAAGCCGAAGACATAGGCTAGCCTAATTGCTGGCGTCGTTAGTAGTCTACTCTGTTCCTTGCAGCTTTCGCAGGTTTCTTTTCTTCGTTTTACGTTTTTCTCTCGTTCACTCATCAACTACATTTTCAATAGAATCAGTTGTAAGAGGAGTGGACGATTAATTTGTCTACAGAACCTCGTTATTCGCGTCATCATCTTCAGAATCAGTGGTGAAGCCGAAGACATTGGCTAGCCTAATTGCTGGTGTCGTTAGTAGTCTACTCTGTTCCTTGCAGCTTTCGCAGGTTTCTTTTCTTCGTTTTACGTTTTTCTCTCGTTCACTCTTCAACTAAATTTTCAATAGCATCAGTTGTAAGAGGAATGGACGATTAATTTGTCTACAGAACCTCGTTATTCGAGTCATCATCTTCAGAATCAGTGGTGAAGCCGAAGACATTGGCTAGCCTAATTGCTGGTGTCGTTAGTAGTCTACTCTGTTCCTTGCAGCTTTCGCAGGTTTCTTTTCTTCGTTTTACGTTTTTCTCTTGTTCATTCTTCAACTACATTTTCAATAGCATCAGTTGTAAGAGGAATGGACAATTAATTTGTCTACAGAACCTCGTTATTCGAGTCATCATCTTCAGAATCAGTGGTGAAGACAAAGAACTTTGCTAGCCTGGCGTTCGTCTTGGTGAATAGGCGCCATCAATTTATTTGGTAGGATTTGGTTCTGCACGTGTGATCTTTGTCCTCGGTGTTACACTTTCGTGCTGGGAAACTTGTATGGGTAGGTAATTTTGAATTTTGAACCTCAAAATCTGATTCAGAGCCCTTCAAAACCCCTTGATGTCAATATCCAGCTTGAATTACGGCTGGTTTGCCCAGAAAATGAGTTAAAACGGAGCGCGTGACGTTATTTAGGTTCTGCAAAAGGCGGGCTCGCCCAGGCAGGCTGGGGGTTGGATGACGTCAGTTACGTTCAAATTACAAGACTCATTTCCGGTAATTTTCATTCGTCGGCTACCCCACATATAGCACCTTTTCGGAAGGCCCTCATTAAGATCTTTCAAATTACAAAATAAAAAATAATCATTCAAGTTCCACAATGTATTCCAAATCTTACATAGGCATTCTGAGCGGCATAGTAGTACATATTTTCATTTAAGATTTCGAAAGCAATAATAAAGCACCTTTTCGACAAGCTGATGGCCATCAGGCTCCTCTTTTCCTGTATCTTCCATGTTTTCATCAGTAGGTTTCACGACGGGTCAGCCTCCTGGTTTTCTTCAGGACAACAGATTCGTCTTTATCACATTTAGTGCGGAGGCGCACTTAAGCGCACCTCCGAGTCTTCACACGGAGTGGGAGGCCACTTAAGCGGCCGTCTCCCTCCCCACATGTCCCTGAGGTGGGAGTCGTAGTTCCCCACCCGATCGCTTGGAAGCCCCTTTCTCTTCATGATCTATTCAGTACGACCCTGGCTGTCACCCAGTATACATGGGAGTTCACACCAAATTGTGAACTAAAAACGCTGCAAATTATTACACAATGGTTTATTATTTTCTGTATAGATCGCCCATCTACAAAGATCCTATTGAAATAAAATACCCACCTACCGCGAGGTTCACAATCATCTCTTGGCGACAATGAGTAGGTACCTTCTTGTAATTATTATTATCGGAATGCTGTATCATTCATTCTTAATGAAATTCAGTAACTAAGGAAGCTTCTGAACGTAAACAACAAACTTGGTTTGGTGGAATCGGAAGAAAGTTGCATTTTAACAGCTGATATTTGAACGGAGATTTTGCCTCACACACAGTTTGCACCGCACTGAAGGTGCAACAGATGTTGATTCCAAGTTTTCTTGACCATCATGTTCTACGGTTTCTTCAGCATCAGCAAGGGTTTTCTTCTTCTCTCTAAACCAGGAATTCGCAGTACCATCACAGCTAATATTGGCCACTTAGGAAGGAGTAGTAGTGTACTTTTCAGAGTTTCGACTCAGGCCGTTTAAATGGTTTCTCCTTGTTTTCCCTCTTTACGCCCCCTGCATATTCACAGTTGACATCAGCAAAACGACAGGTTTAGTCAACCTGTGGTGAAAGCTTCGGTCCGAGGCCTTCCTTTGCTTGCAGCTTATGCTGCTTTCTTTTGTTCACTGATCTTGCTCATGAATAGCAAGAACTACATCTTGAACCAGTTGTACGAGGAATGGCGATTTATCAACAGGCGCAGCTCCTCGTTATTCGAGTAAGCGGGATCGGTGGTGAATCCAAAGACATTGGTTAGCATAATAATTATGTATGGATCCAATGGTGAGCCAAATCATGGTAAGTACATGATCAATAAATATATTGATAAATTTATCTCTAAAATATTGTTATAACATATTCGATGGACTGTGTATTATTTTTTCTCTTGAAATTTCGAACATTCAACTCAAATAGGCGCAACCAATTTCATTTATTCATCATTTCTAAGTCAACTGTACTTATTAATTATAGAATTTTCATTCAATGAAATCGTGATATACCAGACATGAATGGCTACATAAATTCAGTTTCCGAATAGTTGAAGATAACAAATAAATATTATAATTTTGGCGTTGTTACTATTAATAATGAACATGTGGCCGTATAATGTTCTCTCAATTCCGCCCGATTGATTTTTTAAGCATTAAATTTAATGTAGCATAATATGACAAATAAATAAAGTGTAAGCGTCTTCGACTAGCATTTGACCATCAATGTCGGCAGTCTTCAGAGTTGTCATCAGCACATTATGACATATATGTTCAAGAGGAGTACCTATGCACTCTGGTGAACAAATTTTAAACTTTTAGCTGTTCCCACGTTCTCGATCTGGTGAAACTACACTAATTTGACAAGGCATTTCTGGCAGGAAATTTTTTCCGTCTCAGCGCGATTTGCTTCTAGCTGTTGATTCCAACTTCACTTATTGACAATCATCTTCTATAATTTTCATTTTGACGGTCTACTGTTTTTTGCTAGAACTGACTTGGCAACTCACCTCATTGTTGGAGTTTCGGCTCACGCCCTAATCAAGTATCTCCTTTTTCTTCCTCTTCTTGACCTAGGATATCGTTGCCATCCTCGGCGTCGCTAATATTGGAAATCCTCAATAAATTCGGTTTTTATAGATCATCTGACGTAGTGTTGTTATCTCCTTCTCATTCGGTATAGATCTATATCGCAGTTGGAAGACAAATCATCAGGGTTGACAGGTCTACAGTTGTCCATAGTAGATTAACAAATTTTTGCCCAAGCTATCCACTCTACTGTTTTCGACTGGTTTTCTAGATTTTCCAGGGCTTCAAAATATTCCTTCACATTTTATCGTTTTCTGCAGTATTGTAGTACTTTTCCTCCTGAAATGCGGTTTTCCGATACTTTACTATACAGTTATTTGGAGTGTCTAAGAGCCCTGACAAACAGCACTTCAAAAAACACCAAACATTTTTGTTTTTTTACTGTCCTGCACTTTTTTACAACATTTGAACACACACACACCGAGTATTTTTTTTTTTTTTTTTAACTGTTTTTCGCATTGTCATGCACATTTCTTATTGATTCAACCTTTAAGATATAATCTTGAATCTCCTGATATGATTGGTTTTTGTTTTTGGCCGTCTATTGTTTTCTGCTTGCATGGGCTTGGCAACCCTCCGTCACCTAGTGCAAAAAATTTCCATTGGTTGTCTACTTCTTGCGCCTCAGCCCGATCAAGGGGTTTCTTCTTGTTTTCCATATTTTGGACCGAGGAATCTTTAGCATATGCATTACTAGTATTGCCCATTGAGAGTGGGGTACCAACTACTAGGTATAATTTTGGGGGTTCTCAAGGATCCACACAAAAGAGATAGAACCAAACTATAGGCATTTTTCTGGAATATTCTGAATTTAATTTAAAAAAGAAAAAAGTGGACGACCTAGGTCAACACTGCCGTGAGGAGGAAAAACGACTCATCGCCAAAATCAAAACATTGCAGAAATTAGCTTTAAAGTTTTCCGCAGGAACCCAGCAGTAGATTCCTTAAAGTGCATTCTAGCGACCCAATTTTTTAGGGTTCATAGATAGGACATCAATTCACTCAATTGGGATTTAAAATATTGAAAAAATCGATTTTTTATACCGATTTGTCGTACTTAAGGCTGTTTTTTAATTTCTCAATAAATTTATTCGAATAATTTTGGAGCTAAAATGCCTCAACTCGCTGTGGGGTGTTTCATCCTCAAAAATAACACTGAGGGGTTTGTTTGATGGAAAAACGTCTCAACTTGTACTAATTTCTACTACTAATTTCTTTCTCTTCTCAGCGATTTGCCTCTAGCTGTTGATTCCA
>JAEMON010000014.1:15277088-15288745 GCA_030264115.1 Lygus lineolaris | reverse complement strand
TGGAGTACTCCAAAAATGCTGACCAACGAACTCATCCTTTCTATCGTTATTATTGAAATTTTGACTTTTTTTTTTTGAATTTTTTTAGATTGACTCCAGGGTATCGTCTGGAGTGACATAATATATCAGGAATCGTTTTATAATGATCTGAAACGGATTTCCATGAAGATAATTATTAGAAATTGGTACAACAAAAATTTTTAATCCACTGTAATAGCTTAATATTCTTCGAAAATTCGCTAAAACACGTTCATATCGTACGGAAAAACCGCAAAAAACAAGGGCTTTCCACGACCAAAATGGCGTACCTACTTCTAACGCCCCCTTATAAATCAAGTTTACCTCCGAAACGGACACACGAAAAAACAACTTCCCAACTTCTCCCCGGTTAATAGCCCATAAATCTCGTAGCCCGCTTCACTTTGCCTGGATTTTCTCTGTTCCGCAGCAAGTTGATGAAGTAAACGACTACAGAGCGGCCGGAGGGGGTACGCCAGACCCAACATAGGGGCCAACGGGTTAAAACCCGGTTCCTACTTAATCTGAAACAGGCCGCATAGTTAAACCGGCTCTTGTATTAACCCTTACGGACGAGTTTCGGAGAGGAAAAGTCCCACCCCGAAAACTTTGGGGCTGAAGAGGAGGTAACTTGACTCCCTTTTGTGCGGAAATTTCAATAGCAGGGTTTCGAGGGTCGAAAAATGAGACCGGAATTGGCGCCAAGTTTCACATTTTTCTCACCTGGTGGTACTTAGCAACTAGAGGGGTGTTTAAAGGAAAGTTTTTCAAACTTTTCCCAGTCAATAATTCTCCCGTTTCATTTCAGTTTTGTACTGGGGTGGTTTGAGGGTGAGGAAGAATATTGGCGATCCTCGTATTATATCAGTTTAATGCCGAACGCTTTCGCTCCTTAGAGCATCTTCAGGGCGATGGGTTGCCTATATGCTTGTAAATAGGACGTCATCATTTATTTTTGTAGTTATTTTTAGAACACTCTTTCCCTCGGCCTCTGGGTTTTTGTGCATGGTTTAGTACTCAGTCTACATAATGTAGTTTGGGCCAAACTTATGTTAGGTTGTTCATAAGTTCCCATAGTGGTTGACAATTTTATGTAGTAGGATGTTATGCAGAGTAACAAGGTAGGTATGTGTGCCATAGTTTTTCTGGTACTGGGGTAGTCTGAGGGTGAGGAAGAATGTATTGGCGATCCTCGTGTTTCATCAATTTAATTCCGAGCGCTTTCGCTCCTTAGAGTATCTTCAGGGCTATGTTGCCTATATGCTGGTATATAGGAAGTCATTTCTATTTTTGTTATTTTTACATAACTCGTTCCCCCGGCCACTGGTTGTTTGTGATTAATTTGATACAGGGTCTACATAAAGTAGTTTCTGCCAAACTTATGCTATGTTGTTCATTGGTTCTCATCTTGGTTAACAATTTTATGTACTTAGCTAGTTATTATAAGAATTAGCAAGGTTTTTATACTGCAGCTGTATCAAATTTTTGTAGAATGTAGATTGAAACACGTTTTTGGAAATCACTGCCAGATAATCTATTATAATAATTCACCCGTTTCATTTCAGTTTTGTTGTAATTTTTTTTTTACTTTTTCGAATCTTGAAAGCGATATAATATCCTATAAATTTAAATTTCCAAATAAATTTAAGGATTGGGAATTTGAACTTTCAATAGTTTACGGCTTTTTAGAATCGAATGGTAGAAAGGATGCCAAAAACCGGTCATTATTTGTTCAAATAGTCATCAACGGAGTAAATTTTCAAAACATTTCAATGCTAAAATGGTCACAATGATGAAATTAGGGGAAGGAGGTTATCCCTCTTTTCAAATTATTAGTCCCAAATAGATAATAAGTAATAAGTGAAGTGAAGTATAAGTAAAGTGAAGACCGGATTTGTGAACAAGCATGAAATGTACTGTACTTTGCTGAACGTAAATCACGAAAACCTGGAGCATCTCCAGTACCAGGGGAGATAGTTATGTTGGATAAAACTGTTGGATTCTGACATTTTTCTCTAAAATACAAAATTCCCGTATTTCAATACAAGAAAAAAATAATAAAAAATAAAGTAAAGCTGTTGTATAATAGTCCCATGTTTTACATTTTTGTGACATATTTTGAAAAATCGAAATATTTTGAAAAAAAGTTGAACCTATAAAAAGTGTTATACAAAAATAATAAATTTTTCACCAGTCTTGTATAAACATAATAAATTGTTCTGCAAAAACTACTAATCATAAGGCCCACCTATTTGGATCAAAATGCCCATTGCAAGCTGATTATGCCGTCTATCATGTACTTAATTTCAAGCAAATTTCACTCAAAATTACTTCTTACACAGTCCCATGTTTAACATTTTTGTGAGAGCGAAATATTTTGACAAAAACGTTGTACCTATGAAAAGTGTTATACATAAAAATAAAATTGTTCACTTGTGTTGTATAAAAACAATAAATTGTTCTGCAAAAACTACTAATCATGCGTACCTACCTATTTGGTTCAAAATGCTCATTTCAAGCTGTTGTCTGTCCAGTACGTTAAGTACAGTAATTTTATGCAAATTTCATTCAAAATTATTTCTTACACAGTGGCTTTTTCAAGTATTTAATTTCAAATCCCGTATTTTACATGTTAATTGCTGTCAATTTTATTGATTTTCTCTAACATATTCTATGGCATATTCGGGACATTTATGCTGCATACAAATCCAGTCTCTAGTAATTAGTAGAACCTAATAGTTCTTACAACCTCTTCGAAGGCCGAAATTTAGGCATTTTTGAGTACATTATGGACTAATTCCGGTCCCCCCTTTATACTTGGATATTTGGAATAGCGCATTTGCAATTCGGATATCGAAATGCTCAAACGATGACAACACTGATTGCATTAATATTCCTTCGTTCAGTTATGTTGCAAATTTGTTCAACATCTGTACACAAATTGGTACATACTGTTATTGTTGATTACACGAAGCTACACAAATAATAAATTATACGCGTACAGGCACTAAACGAAAGGAAGAAAACGGAATTATGTACGCTATTTTTAATTATTCTGACCGACATATTAGTTTTACGACAACTTTTCCTCTATATTCAGTTGATTGAGGCTTCGCAGTGCCAATTACTTCGTTTTTCCTATCTTGCGAGAACTATTCGTTAATGTGCCGTTAATTCGAAATGTGGAGATATTTATTCACAATGCGTTAATGTGATAATTACAATAAATTAATGCATGAACCTTTATTATCTGTTGTAAATTTGGACATATTTGCGTATCACTGCTGATACTCATGAAGCTTTTCTGTACTCATGCTGCTGATACTCATTAAGCTGCTGTTTTTCCAGTGAACCGGTTAACCGGGTAGTTATAACATCAATATTATGATGCAAACGAAAAAGATTAGCTCATTTCCATTATTTTAGCACATGCATATCTTCAGTTTTTTCTGCAGCAACTTCCTTATTCACTCAATCTGATAGTGACGATGTATCCTGGGGATGATTATAATAATATACCATGATAATACCAGGGATAATTATCATTGTTTAATCATGTGGGCTTAGAAGCTGCGGTGTTCCTCGTGATACTTCTAACAAACATGACAATCAGGTCTGCAGTTTTGATGCAAGGCTTTCAGAAGTCTCATTCACACTGTCTTCAAGAATTTTCAGACTCAAGTCGAAAACGCCAACTGTATCAGCGTCCAAAACGCCAACTGTATCAAAGTCCAAAACGCCAACTGTATCATAGTTCAAAACGCCAACTGCATCAAAGTCCAAAACGCCAACTGTATCACAGCTCAAAACGCCAACTGTATCAAAGTCCAAAACGCGAACTGCATCAAAGTCCAAAACGCCAACTGTATCAAAGTCCAAAAGGTCTATCCAAAAAGGATTATTCACCTTTTCTAGTGTTTGTTCAGCAATTTTGCTCATCTTCTTTAGGATTGAACAAGTCTTTAGGGACAGTTTTTTCTGCAGCAACTTCCCCATTCACTCCTTCTTGTAATGTTGAAGTACCCTGGAAATAATAATAATAATCCATGTTTAAACCAGGGATAATCATTGTTTAAACATGTGGGCTTAGAGATGAAGTTGAAGCTGCACAGTTCCTCGTTATACTTCTAGAAACATGTCAATCATTCACAATGCATTTATGATTCTGACAATAAATATAATGAACCTTCATTATCTGTTGTAAATTTGAACATAGTATATAGGTATCACTGCTGATACTCATGAAAATGTTCTGCACTCATGCTGCTGATATTCATGAAGCTGTTATTCCAGTGAACTTTTCAATCAAATCAAACCGTATATTCTGCTGCTTATCATACACCAGTACTTCCAGTTGCAGAACCCATCTAGCTAAATATATAAATCAAGCTATATATATACCCATTTAGCTGTATATCAATTAATCATTGGAGTAGAAGGCATTATTTTTTGGTAACTTGATCAACATGTTCTTCTCGGTATTAAGTCCATTACGCCATTTGTATCACAGTTCAAAACGCCAACGGTATATCGGAAGTCCAAAACTCGACTTTCGTCCTCGTGATAATTCTAGAAAACATGCCAATCATTCACAATGCATTTATGATAATGAACATAAATTAATGAACCTTTATTATCTGTTGTAAACTTGAACATAGTTAGGTATCACTGCTGATTGTCATGAAGCTTTTCTGCACTCATGTTGCTCGCACGCATGAACGTGCTGTTTTTCCAGTGAATTTTCCAATCAAATCAAACCGTTTATTTTCCTGCTTCTCATACATTAGTACCTCCAGTTGCAGAAGCTGCGGTGTTCCTCGCGATACTTCTAGAAAACATGTCAATCATTCACAATACGTTTATGATGATGACAATAAATGTTGCATGAACCATCATTATCTGTTGTAAATTTGTACATAGTTGTAAGTTAGTACGCTGATGATACTCATGAAGCTTTTCTGCACTCATGCTACTGATACTCATGAAGCGGTTTTACCAGTGAAGTATTCAATCAAATCAAATAGTTTATCCTTCTGCTTCTACTACATCAGTACTTCCAGTTGCAGAATCCTTCTAGCTAAATATATAAATCAAGCTGTATTCGTGCTTATGTAGCTGTATATCAATCAATGGAGTAGAAGGACTCCTTTTTGTGATAACTTGATCAACATGTTCTTCTCAGTATGATGAACTGTGGACCATTGCAACGCACGGGCTAACCGGGTAGTTGTAACATCAATATATGATGAAAACGGAAAAGATATACTCATTCCACTATTATAGCACACGCATATCTTCAGTTTTTTTCTGCAGCAACTCCCCTATTCACTTACAATGGAAGTGACGATGTATCCTGGGGATGATTATAATAATATACCATGATAATACCAGGGATAATTACCATTGTTTAAATGTGTGGGCTTAGAGATGAAGTTGAAGCTCCAAGAAAACATGACAATCAGGTCTGCAGTTTGATGAGAGGCTTTCAGAAGTCTCATTCACACTATCTTCAAGAATTTCCAGACTCAAGTCCAAAATGCGAAGGGTATCGAAAGTCCAAAACAATGCATCAATGTCAATCATTCACAATGCATTTGTGATTATGACAATAAGTAAATGAACCTTCATTACCTTTTGTAAATTTGAACATAGTTAGGTATCACTGCTGATACTCGTGAAGCTTTTCTGCACTCATGCTGCTCGTACGCTACAGAGCGTTCAACGATACTACTACTACAAAGATATGCTCATTCCATTATTATAGCACACGCATATCTTCAGTTTTTTTCTGCAGCAACTCCCCTTTTCATTCACACTGGTAGTGACGATGTATCCTGGGGATGATTATAATAATATACCATGATAATACCAGGGATTATTATCATTCTTTAAACGTGTGGGCTTAGAGATTAAGTTGAAGCTGCGGTGTTCCTCGTGATACTTCTAGCAAACATGTCAATAAGGTCTGCAATTTTGATGCAAGGCTTTCAGAAGTCTCATTCATACTGTCTTCAAGAATTTTCATACTCAAGTCAAAAACGCCAACTGCATCACAGTCCAAAACGTCAACTGTATCAAAGTCACCACACGGAATTTCTCCGTTTAAATAAGGTACGATGCCTACTCCTTTGGTCTATCCAATAAAGGATTATTTATTCACCTTTTCTCGTGTTTGTTCAGCAATTTCGCTCATTTTTGTTAGGATTGAATAAGTCTTTAGGGATAGTTTTTTCTGCAGCAACATCCCTATTCATTCCTTCTTGTAATGTTGAAGTATCCTGGGGATAATAATAATAAACCATACTAATACCAGGGATAATTATCATTGTTTAAACGTGTAGGCTTAGAGATGTAGTTGAAGCTGCGATGTTCCTCGTGAACTCGTGATACTTCAAGAAAACATGTCAATCATTCACAATGCTACACACAAACACAACAACATGCAAGCATCAACATTTTGATGCAAGGCTTTGAGAAGTCTCATTCAGAAGAATTTTTAGGCTCAAGTCCAAAACACCAACTGTATCAAACACCAAAATTTCAACTGTATCAAACTCCATAAAGCCAACTGTATCACAGTTGAAAACGCCAACGGTATATCGGAAGTCCAAAACTGCGGTGTTCCTCGTGGTAGTTCTAGAAAAAATGCCAGTCATTCACAATGCATTTATGATTATGACAATAAATGAATGAACCTTTATTATCTGTTGTGAATTTGAACATAGTTAGATATCACTGCTGATACTCGTGAAGAGCACTCATGCTGCTCGTACGCTTGAACCTGCAGTTTTTCCAGTGAATTTTCCAATCAAATCAAATCGTTAATTTTCCTGCTCCTCATACATTAGTAATTCCAGTTGCAGAAGCTTTGGTGTTCCTCTTGATACTTCCATAAAACATGTCAATCATTCATAATACGTTTGTAATGATGACAAAAAATGATGCACGAACCTTCTGTTGTAAATTTGTACATAGTTGTAAGTTTGTACGCTGATGATACTCATGAAGCTTTTCCGCACTCATGCTGCTGATACTCCAGAAGCTTTTCTGCACTAATGCTGCTGATACTCATGAAGCTGTTTTTCTAGTGAACTGTTGCGAGGCTTTCAGAAGTCGCATTCACACTATCTTCAAGAATTTTCAGAGTCAAGTCCACAACGCCAACTGTATCACAGTTCGAAACGCCAACTGCATCACTGTCCAAAACGTCAACTGTATCAAAGTCACCTCCTGGAATGATTTCTCCAAGGATATAAGGAATGATGCCTCCTCCTTTGGTCTTCCCAAAGAAGGATTATTCACCTCTCCTCGTGTTTGTTCAGCAATTTTGCTCATCTTTGTTAGATCAATATAATTGAATAAGTCTTCAGGGACTTCTTTTGGGGTCCAAAGGAAGATTTCCGAGACGTCCAGTGGACGTTTTCCATTTTCTTGACTTTTTCAGCCGTGAAAAAACAGAAATAACAGGAAACATTTTGAAAAACAAACAAAAATCATGGTCTCAAGTGTTCACCTTGTCTTTCACATTCATGAAAACAGCTTTGAGCAGTTCTAGTCAAAAACGTGAATTTTGTAGTTTTTTTTTCTGGAGCTATGTAATTACCTATTTTACGTACATATTAGGAGCATCGGACATATTCGGAATCAGCGCTGAATTTTCAACAAATTAGGAGCGGAGCTTAAATTTTTGTGGTAGTTTGCTTACTTTTCCCAGCGAATAATTTGGAAACCAATGGTATTTCTGTTTTCTTTTGCTTCCTCACTACCGAAGGTAGGAAGCTATGTATTCGTGCAAGAAATAAAAAAATTGTTGTCCTCCAAAATCAAAATTTCCACTTGCTTTTTACGTTTTAGAGCTTTCTGAACACTTTTGGTTCCGTGTCTGTCTGTCCGTCTGTCTGTGGTCAATTCCTTGTCCCAGGCAAAACTATATGAAGATGTGGTCCGAATTCGATGAAATTTTCAGGGATTGTGCGGGTTAGCCCCGTGACGGTCCCCTATGAATTTCACCCAATTGGATGAGTATGGCTACTGCGCATGCGCAAACTTGAAATTTATTGTCATAGGCTAACTCCAAAACTATTTTACCAATTTCGTTGAAATGTTCACTAATTATTGAGTCTATACGTCCATGTTACAAAAGTGAGGAAGCTATACTGCCCACCCAACTTGGCCGTTGACGTTTTTTTTTAAATTCCGAGGAAAATTGTCCACATTCAAAAATTAGTATGTTACAATTAGGAATTTCAGCAGTGGACGGCTCTTCGGAATCAAATATTATTATAAAGAACGCAAAAAATCGATTGATTATAAACTCTTTGATATTCGAGATTCAAGCATTTTTAAGGATATTGTGCTGGAGTCTGTTTTTATTATATTATAGTACTATTTCGACAGAATGTCACTGTCTCACATAGTTTCTTTATGGTCATTATTACAACTCGTTACAATTATGTTATTTTCCAACTAAACGATCCATTTGAAACGTAACAAACAAATCTCCGCGGTGGAGGGGGAACAATTTCTTTCGCTCAAACCCCATTTATTCATTTATTATTACTTGGATTCACTGAATTCATCGTGGATGGAGATGCGATGGTCTTAGTGAGAAACTGAGACAGTTTCGACCTTTTTTTGGAATTTTCATGGTTGAATTTTACTGCGCAGCGCAACAATGGCCTGGAATGACCGTGCGTTGTGTGGTTCGTACGTGAAGGCATTTTGCGGTCGTGTGAGTTCGGTAGCATAATGACCGAGTTAGGTAGTGTTTGTTTTCCATATCAAAAACCCACTTCGTCTTTCAGGGCGAACCGTATAGCTCTCTACAGTGAGTCACGTCCTCCAAACAAATTTAGGCTAACGAGGAACAGTGAGGGGGTATTTTCTCCGCTTTTTTTTTCTCTCTGGCTCGTAGGAGGACGAGAAATATCCTTTTTATCAAGTTGAATAGAGACAGGACTTGACTAATGTGATTCAGCTCCTTCTCAAAAGGATATTGCGACAAAACATCTCGTCTCTCATCTGTTTTATACTCGCAGTTTGAAAAATATTATAACTTCACGGAATCTTCAATTTTCGACCAGAAAAAATGGAAGAATGCGAGTTCCTACCTACATTTTGAAAATGAATATTTATATATTTGTTATATTTAAAAAAAATCAAACTTCAGAATCGTTTTACAATGGTCTGAAACGGATTTCCATGGAGAATTGTTTTTGAAATTTTGCATTACCAAAATTTTGAAGCTATTGCAGTAGCTGAATTTTATTCGGAAATTCGCTGCAAATCGCGACATGGTTCCTTCTTTCCTTCCCACCTATGATTTCTTGAAAACAATACCTCATTAAATAAAATGTATGAAATTGGTTAAAACAATTATGATATTGATTGGACAAATTATGAATTTCACTAGAAAAAGCTATAGAAGGGCATAATCCGTCTCTTTTGTTTTTTATTTTCTCTGCATTAAATAAACTTAAACACAGTTAATTTTGAACGAATGGCACAAAAATCACTAGATTTTTCCAACAAGCTCCCCAAATCTTCTCTTTCGTGATGGGAACAGGACTAAATGTACATAAGAGGTATTATGTAAATATATGCGGTTTCTTCAAGCACCGCGCAATAAAAATCACTAGATTTGTCGAACAGGCTCCCTAAATCGCTCGTTTTCGTTATGAGGATTATTGTGAACATACATAACGGGTAATAATGAAGTTTAATGCATTTTACGTAACCCGAAACAAAGTGAATTTTGAACAAATAGCATGAAAATTACTAGATTTGTCCAACTGGCTCATAAAATCTTCTCTTTTGTGATGGGAATCGTGTAAACATACACAGGGGTATTACATAACCATATAACACATAATATACGTTTTATGTAAACCTAAACACAGTTAATTTTGAACGAATGGCTTAAAAATCACTTAGATTTGTTCGAACGGGACTCAAAATTCTTCTTTTATCGTTGATGGATGTATACTTGAATCAGGCGTGATAAACGTATGTACAAAGCATAATCAGCATAATCAACCTCAATAGAATAAATGACACAAAAATTACTGGATTATTTTACCAAAACCAGCACTATCAATAGTGAAGATAATATAGGTAGAAGGCATTATCTACGTTTTGCGCCTTCAGCATAATTTATTGACGTCTTCATATACTCTGATCTTCCTTATTTTCAAAGTCTTGTTACGTTGAATGATTGGCATACATATTACTGAAATTGTCCTCCAAAACCATCAATTCTTCAATCTTCTTCGATCTTCTTCTTCATCCATCTTCTTCAATCCTCAACCCTATCAATAGTGAAATATATTCCAATAATAGAAGGCATCCCTATCAGTAGTGAAAGATAGGTATTATGAGCATAGAAAACGTAATGAATGACACAAAAATTACTGTATTAGGTACTTATCCAAAACCAGCACAGTCAATAGTGAAGATGATTTACTGACCGGATAGAAGGCATTATCTACGTTTGACCTCTTGAGCATAATTGACGTCTTCATATCCTCATCTTCCTTATTTTTAGGGTCTTGTAACGTTAAACGAATGGCATACAATCACTGAATTTGTCCTCCAAGACCTTCTAACCACCCCTATCAATAGTGAAATAATTATATCATCAATATAGAAGGAATTCTAATATGCGCAAATATGTTGGTTACACTACAGACTGTATTCTACGTCACATGTCGAGTGGCTTGAACGTTGAACTAATGGCATCAAAATTACTGTATTAGTCCCCCAAAATCATCATATCAATAGTGAGTTATTCATCCAAAACCAGCGCAGTCAATAGTGAAGATAATTGGTTGACCGGATAGAAGGCATTATCTAAGTTTTACGGCTTAAGCATAATTGACGTCTTCATATTCTCATCTTCCTTATTTTTAAGGTCTATAGTAACGTTAAACAAATGGCATACAATTACTGAATTTGTCCTCCAAAACCATCTAACCATCCCCATCAATAGTGAAATAATTATATCATCAACATAGAAGGAATTCTAATGAGTGCCAATAAGTTGGTCGCACCACAGACTGTATTCTACGTTTCACGTCGAGTGGCTTGAAAGTTGAACAAATGGTATCAAAATTACTGTATTAGTCCCCTGAAATCATCACTATGAATAGTGAGTATTATTATGAACAAAAAGTCATTATCCACATTTTACAACTAAAGAATAATCCGTATTCTATCTCTTATTGCTAAGGCATTTTACGTTCTACGTCTTAAGCATAATCAATTTTTCTTTTCTTGCTATGGACTTGTTAACATAGAACCAATATAGCAGGAAAATTACTGAATTCGTCCCATAAAATCATCACTATCAAAAGTGAGTGTTATACAATCATATAAGTCATCAAGTATCTATGTTTCACGTTGCAAGCATAGTCCTTAACCGTTGAATAATTCTCTGGCACTACCTACGTTTTACTTCTCAAGTTCCAAGTTTACTTCTTTCAGTTGTATCCACGTTTTACGTCTTAAGTAGTGTAAGTACGTGTTAAGCCTTGAATTGTTAACGTTTTATGCCATAATTTGTCCCCTGAAATCAGAACTGTCAATTGTGAATATATTATAAACATATAAGGCATTACCCGCGAAGCACAATTGAAGGCCTT
>JAEMON010000014.1:15226403-15241461 GCA_030264115.1 Lygus lineolaris | reverse complement strand
TTTGCTTAGTGATTCAAGTTTCAAGGAGTCGTTTCGCCTAACAAAAGCCAAAGTGAGTTGACATTGCATATTATTACCTATGATTATCTAATTATGATAAACCAAAATTCTTTCTAAAAATAAATGCACAAAAATTGCGTTACTCACAAACTTTCTCTTTTTTAGCTTGAATATGTGCTTGCAAGAATTGGTAGGGACATTTGTCCACTCGATTCTCGAAATAGGTATATGAATAAATGAATGAATGGATGAATATGTGCGATAATGGTAATAAAAGAATGAATTTTAAATACCTAATGAAAGTTTTTGAAAGTTAGTAACTACTAACTAGAACTACTAATTAGAACACGACGCTAAGTAACAAAACGAACCGAGAAAGTGAAATGAAAACAAACCGAAACGAAACCGAAAGGATTGGAGGTTACTCTGCGAACGACGGTTACCACGAAGGTTACTCTTCCAAACAGTCTTCGAATCGAGTAGAACAGCAGAGTGGGTGCGCGATGTCTTTAGGAACGGACTGGACTCCTACTTTTCTCAATCTGCAGAGTGAAGAACAGAAACGAAGAGTTGCAAAGTGAAAAGTGGAAGAGTCTTTAGGAATAGGCCCCTGATCTATTGTTGAGTGCTCTCTGAATCCAAAGTGATGATCAGGGATTAGGTTTCTTTCCTCAATTATAGGTTTTAATCTCTTTAAGAGGAGTCTCAAAAACCTAGGAGATGATTGGTAGAAGGGAGATGAGACGGTAGGACTTTTTTTCATGTGTTGGTTTGCCTGGTTTAGCTATCATTACTACCTCAGCTACTTTCCACTGTAGTGGTACGTGATGCAGTCTAAATGACGCATTGATTATGTGTAGGAGTTTTTTCAGACCTTCCTCTGGAAGTTCTTTCAAGGACAGTGAGCCCTGTATGTAAAATTAATGTGCGCTGATTTAGCTTCGTTGAGTTTTATTCCCCATTTTTTTAATATCATTTAACAAATAGCATATAACATATCATATCATATCACGTATACAGGTATTATTATTATTATTATTATGACGAATACAATCATTTGGTGTTTCCAAACCTACGATCCTTACGTGAACGTATCCCAATGACATGGTAATTTACCGTGATAAGCCCTTGACGTGACTGAAATGTCAACACTAGTGTACCTTCAGCCACGTCACATGCATTTTGCACGTGAATGCTTGCTACGCGTTTACCGTTTATTCTTGTAATCATCACCATGAATTTTGGTTTCATTGAATTTTCAACGGCACCAAGAAACTCGGGAAAATATGTCTTCAGCAAACCATAGGTACGTTCACCGGAGAATTATTTCTTAGACCTTCAAAATTCAATATTTATTCACAGTGAGGAAAAGCCAAAAACGGGACATTGGGAAATTTTTTTCATTTTTATTCTGACTCGTGAAACTATAAGTATATAAATTGTAAATAAGTATATTGTTGTGTATAAATTTGTTCTGAATACATTTTTTTTCGGTAAACATGGGAATGGTGTGAAATTTGAATTAATTGGAAGGTCTTGGCAAATGGTGAATTTGGATAAGGAAGTTGATCATTCGAGGTTGAAAGAGCGTTGAATAGAGCGTAAACTTTTCTTTTGGTTTTAGCGAGGTAATGAAAGTAATGTGTTCTCGCACCAGATGTAATCACTACTGCCCTTAATTTTTGGATAAGCAAAACAAATATTAATGACTGACCCTTTAAATGAGAATCCAACTGCGTGAAGATGTTGGAGAAGTATTTGGACTTTGTCTCATCTGCAACATTAAAAATAAACAGATGTTATAACGTAATAAAGCCTGATTTTTTGAATTAGTGACTCGTAACTAAAATATTTCAAAAAAATTAATATAATCTACTTCATATTTATTTATATTATAATAAACATGAATACTGGTATACTTAAACCCTCAGCCTCAAGGATATTCGCATTTTTTCTCATTGAAACATTGCCTTACTCCTGACTTCTTCGAGATAATAAATTATTATAATAATTATTACGACGAATGCACGTCATGAATGATATTTCCATACTTTTCCTACATCGTGTTTGATCATTAAAATTCTCTCATCAAATCGTTTTCAATCTACCTACGTAATTTGTTAGATATGTTTTCAAGTCTATGACCCTTATTTGAATTATTCTGTGAGGTGCCGGTTTCGCGAACCTGCAGTGAATCGTCCAACTTCTCTCAATAAGTCATATCGTTGCTATAACGGCAACATCGCATAAGCGCCAAAATATCGATGTTGAGTTTTTGCACCTACTTGCAAGAATTTGACAAGTTGGTGCAATTTTGGCGCTGTCAAAGTTTGTGCTATTTTGGCGCTTATGTGATATTGCAATTATAGCGATTCTAATCTAGTAAAATAGAAGCAAAGTTCAATATTTTGTTATTTTAAAATGGTTTAACATAGAAAAACTTGAACATGAATTTTTAAAAGGAAAAAAGAATCACAAATCAAGACTTGTTTATTTTTCGTACGAAAAAGGAAACAATGTGGGTAACAACTGGAATATTCGAGGAAACATCCAAACTGTTGATAAAATTAATAAAGTCAAACGATTGTAAGAACCACAACTATACTTATCACAAATCAAGACTAGTTTATTTTTGGAACGAAAAAGGTAACTATAAAAGGTAGGTAAAAACTGGAACATTCGAGGAAACATCTGAACTGTTGACAAGGTTAAGAAAGTCAAATTATTATGAAATATTTTCATTTTGGAATTTGTATACTCGGTGGTTAATAGTAAATAAACAAATCATAACGACCTAAAAGCAACTTATTCTATGGACGTAAGATAAAAGGTCTCAGCTTATACAAATATGAAAATAAGAAAAAAATACAAAAGTTAAGGTACTATTTGGAAAAACTAGACTTTACTGAAAACATCAACCAGTTCACTAAAAAAATTCTTCGCTCAGAGATCCTGGAACCTTGGTTTCGTGGTGGATGTGGTGGAGTCGTTAGACCCCGTGACAAGTTCTAGAAATGCCCGAAAAGACACGTCTGATTATACTAAACTTGGTTACGTGGAATAATCGGGAATGTGTCCACCACAGCACTCGGCTTCCCAGGATTCCCTGATTTTGGCGGGTACCAGTGAGGAAGTATGTGGCTCACCAAAGAGGACAGGAATCCTCTGCCTTTACTCCTGAGACTATGGTCAGGATAGCCTGGTGTCCCCTGGTCCACTCAAGTTCTAGAAATGCCCGAAAAGACACTTCTGATTATACTAAACTTGGTTACTTGGAATAATCGGGAATGTGTCCACCACAGGACTCGCCTTCCCAGGATTCTCTGATTTTGGCGGGTACCAGTGAGGAAGTATGTGGCTCACCAAATATGACAGGAATCCTCTGCCTTTACTCCTGCCTCTGACTCCATATCAGAAGGTTGCGTGTTCACCTCACGTCGGGGTCACCAGTTTAGAGATCCTGGAACCTTGAGTGATGTGGTGGAGTCGTTAGACCCCGTGACAAGTTCTAGAAATGCCCGAAAAGACACTTCTGATTATACTAAACTTGGTCACGTGGAATAATCGGGAATGTGTCCACCACATTCGCACTTTAACATTAGCGAACTGGTTGATGGTTTCAGTGAAGTCCACTGTGGTTGCCATTTCTCTCTCAACAGATAATGTTGCTAAGCTGTTTAATCTAATCTGGCTCATAGTAGAAGTTAAATAAGTCTTAATTAATTCCAATTTCGAAAATCTACGTTCATTTGATGCTATAGAAACACAACAGTATGCCATACTGTTAAAAAAAGTTTTAGAACCACATACAAGTTAGGCAAGTATTGAGCCAAGTCCATTTCATCAATGAATTCCAGAACCTTCAGTGACTTCCATTTTTATCTGTTATTTCTTTTGGAACTTTTACTGATATTATTAGTCTTCGAGGTCGTTCTATTTCGTCAACTACATCTTCCGTATTAAACTCATGTGATCGGGGAACATGGAGGATCAGGAAGAACTTGGAGCTGCTGGAGCTTCAACAGAGGCTTGGAATAGTCGGGACTGTGAAGAGAGTGAGGCTGCGATGGTTGAGACACGTAATGAGGGCAGAGCCAGAGAGTGCCTTAACACTTTCAGTAATATTAATATTGTGATAAGCTTAATATGGCGTATTAAATTGTGTCAACCCTACCACCCTGAACCACAAAATGATAGAAATGGTCCCACTCGTAAAAATATGCGTATTTTTCAGTTCACAATTTGGTGTGAGCTCCTGTGTGTGCTGGACGACAGCCAGGGTCGTACTGAATAGATCGTGAAGAGAAGCTGGGCTTCCAAGCCGGGTGGGGAACTACGACTCCCTCCTCAGGGACATGTGGGGAGCAAGACGGCCGCTTAGGTGCACCCTCCCGCTGCTCGGTGTGAAGACTCAGAGGGGCGCTTGAGCGTACTCCTGACCTCTTCGAGATAATATAACGTACCAATAGGTATTATAATTATCAGTATTATTATGACGAATGCACGTCGTCAATGATATTTTCATACTTTTCCTACATCGTGTTTGATCATTAAAGTTTTTTTTTTTCAAAATTTTTTGTGAAACTACGTAATTTGGTGTTTCCAAATCTATGATCCTTATTGAAGAACTCTTGGAAAAAAGCTACATCAATTTTGTAAGCACTCACCTAATAACTTCTTTATAACGTACCTTATAACTCACAAATTAATGCTTCGAACAGCTAATTATTATAAGTCTCGTTCCTCGGCACTATAGAACGTAGGAATCTACGTATTCTTGCAAGAAGTAAAAAAATGATGTCTCCCCCCAGAATCAAAATTTCCACTTACTTTTCTGTTTTCAAAGCTTTTTGAACAATTTCAATGTCGTTTCTGTTTGACGGAAATGGTCATTTTCCTAGAAACCTATAAAATACAAATTTTAGGCCATAGGAACCACCCAAAATTATTGTTGCATACAAGAAAAGTTGAAGACCCGACAGTTCTGCGTCGAATGAGACCAACGCCACCTTACCACAAGAGCCATATTACGGTAAATTCGTCTAGGTTTTCTGTTAGTTGTTCTTTTTCAGTAGTGAAGACGGCAAAGTCGAAAAAAAACATACAGGAAATTCGGATTCAACGTGAAATTTCACGTAACAATAACTCGTCAATAGCATTTTTGAGTTCAATACTTTAAATTACTCTTTTGATCGATGTATTTTGAATATTCCGGGATCCCTATTATTTTGTTATGTTCAAGAGTGGTGTAAAAAACTGCACAAGATGTGACAATTAATACATTGATAAACATTAATTACTTCCAGTTTCATTGTTTAGGTACGTTATGGTTCAAACTAATCAATAGCGTATTTTCAACTTCAAGATGTTCATTATTTACAAATCATCAAGTGATCCATGAGCACTAATAAATCATCAACATATTTTTTTCCAAAAAATCGAACTTAGGGATTAATTAGTAGAAAACACTTTTTTTCAGGCGCTATCTATATTTCATTATAACACTTCCTATTATTCCTGATGACCTATACGTTTTACTCAAATTTCGAGACACCATAAACGAATCACCAAAAGTCTAACATTATTAGCAATTACCACCCATATTTTTTGATGCAGTAATAAAATATCTTTATAACCAACTTAACTTCCAATTTCCTTAGTGTTATCTACGATATTTTCCACCAACCCCATTGTTTCGCATCCATTTCATCAGTTTCCACGGATTTGAATATCAATTTTGCTTTTTGTTATTTTCATCGACATCCAGTTCCATTCGGTTTTGGGTACTGTTTTCAACTCCGAAATGCATACTACAGTAACAATAGCATTGATTATGGGGTGCTTCCAGGACCGATTTTTCCCAGAATTTTTGTGGGGTTCCTGTTCTTTCACAAATATTGGAACGTTTCAAAGTCTAGAATCCCTGTTGAACAGGAACGGGAATTATATTTTAAACGCAAACCACTCTAACATGCAATCTCTAACATCTTAACGGTATCAAATCAACAGTCTGATGCACTATTGTCATTATCATAAAGATCAAAGTTACTATGATGTGGGTTCCAGGGCACTCGGGAGTAGAAAGTAACGAACGGGCAGATAAACTGGCAAGACATGGGCGGCAGACCAGAGCCCTTTGTCCACGGTTGTTTACGTACCTTACTGGAGAACCCGTCGTGACTAGCAAGTCGAGTACAGGTGGCGAGCGCTTTCGATGTAAGGACATCATCATCAGGCTGTACTCGACTTGCTAGTCACGACGGATTCTCCAGTAAGGTACGTAAACAATTGTATTCTTATAACTAACGGAACTAATCCTTTAGATTTGTCCACGGGGTGCTTCCACGCCCGATTTCTTCCAGAATTTTCGTGGAATTCCTGTTCTTACTACAAATATTGGTACATTTCAAATTCCAGAATCCCTGTTGACAGGAACAGGAATTATATTTTCAATGAGGCTTTTGCAAATCTCTATAGCATGCAATCTCTAACATCTAAATGATATCAAACCACCAGTCTGATGCGCTATTGTCATGATCACAAAGATCAAAGTTACTGTGATGTGGGTTCCAGTGCACTTGGGAGTAGAAGGTAACCAACGGGCAGATAAGATCCAAACAATGTACATATGTACACCTTTTTATTGATACAGCCTAAAGTAATTTTCAATAAGTAATGAAACAATACATTTAATACTGCCGCAAAATTTTTTTTAAATGTGAACAGTGTATTTACTATTTTCTTACCATCACAAGAAAAGCTCATGATGTCTGGAACGACGAAAAAACCAACTGTGAGTTGCTGCACCTCCGTGAAAGACATGAATTCACGTTTGAACGGGTTCTGTGCGAGTTATCACCTTGAAGTCACTATTGAGACGAAGGAAGGAAAAATCCTTTTGATTCTTTACAGGACTCATAACAAACACATTTCGACCTGCACCCTTCAGATATTCGTACTTTCATTTTTCCTATTGTGGTCATCTAGATTTGCAATTGGGACCACTGTGTGCTGGAGAGGGGCCTTCTCCTTGAACCTGACCGCAATCTAATCTAATCTAAATCATGAGGAGTTTCATTGGTTCAAATTCATATCTTGCTCCCAAATTTTTTTATTACCTAAAGTATTTCAACACATCATGATATTACTCTCATGTTACCGGTGATTGTCAGCATATATTTTCTTATTTTCACAATAGTATTTTAAACTTATCATTAATTCCTCACTCTTATTGTCAGTGTTAAGGCCGTCAGTAGTCAAATTATCTGTAATTATTAGGTAGTATTTTATTACCTCTGGTCTATAGTCTCCACTCTAGTTTTGTCATGGAAAGAACATATTCATGTCTAGGCTCAGGCCAGTCCCTGTCATACATCGATTAAATTTCATATCCTTCTACATAGCCAAGTAGGTACTGATTGTGACAGATGAGGACTACTGATTTATAGTAGATACCTATCCGTATTCAAATTTATCCTAGATTTTACTTGATAAATACCTAAAATAGACACAGATTCTGCTACCACTCAATTTTAGTAAAATTGAGAAAACGATAACTTACCTTAATTTTGGAGGAAGGATATGAATATACAAGAAATCAAAATGAGGAGAAATAAAATATTATAATTGAATGAGAGTTTAGGATAGAAACCTACCTAATACGCTGCTATCAATATAAATGAACTATAGAAATAAATGGAATTACCAGATCGATGTTATGCTGAAGGTAAGTATCCACAAAGATAAAAAAGAATTAAGTAATGAAAATCATCCACGAGGTAGGTAAAATGGAGAAAGGATAGATGTTTTTGTTATAATTACTTACGACGCAATGGTCAGAAGAAGAGTGATCATAATAATTAACTGGGGAAGGGAAAGCTGACAGCTCCCCCTACCGGAGGAGAAGATAACTTCCAGGCATTCCCTCCTCAATAAAAGTTAGAAGTGATAACCAGTACAGATCATGGAAGGCGAATGGATTGTACAGCCACAATCACTGGGTGTTGTTCCCGATATGGAGGAAGGGGGAGTTCCACGGTGGGGTCGTCACAGGGCACTATGACATAATAAATAAAATTCCAATAAATTCAGCACTGTACCTACTCATACATAGTACTTCCATGATATTATTGACTTAGAGCCACTTTTCCTATTCCGTTGAAGGGAAATCATTTGTATAGAACTTACTCGATTACTGGGAACTTAATTGGCTATTGGCCTCTCCAGTCAGCATAATCGTCGTTTGTCCCATCCCGTCGTGATAGAAGGTCTACATAATATTATTGTCAAACATCGATAATACATACTTCAGTCCTAACCTCTACATTAATCACAGTATCTGTTTTCAGGCGAATATAATGCTTTCTGTTGCTCATTTTTCTGTCATGTTACTTACCATTCATCCTCAGCACCAATAAATCACAATCCTAATTTCCTGGTTTCAAGGTTTTTGAGCTACTTCTCCGACAGCTACTCTCGATTGAATATTCCGGAGTCCCTATTGAATCAGACACATTGAAGAAGAATTGCGGAAAAACGTCCACACAACTAATTATTTAATATTGATCGGTAGTTTGATTTTTTTTTTTTGATTTTTCGATTAATTTTTATAATTTTTTAATTATTTTATTGTTTTTATTTTTTAGATTATCTACTATTTCTTTATTTATTTTTTATTTTTTTTGCAGGCTGATCCACTAAGATTATATCCTCCACTACTTATTCTAGATTGAAGGAAAAGTCAAAAGCAAACCCATCTGCACTTCTGTAAGTTACAAGCCTCTTCGGGCATGTATTGTGGACGGGAAATTGTTAAAAAATTAAGGTACTTCGAGGGGGTTCGAACCTTATTGTCACAGCGAAATCTGATGGATTCCACTATAACTCACCAACTAACGACCTCGGCCACCGAAGACCTGGTGTCTGTCTCTCATTTCTGCTGAAGGATGAGCTTTCGTTCACAACACATGTATCAATACAATCAAATTGTTTCCTCACTAACAAAGGAGCCTCGGAAGATATGTATTCGAACAGGAAATTCTAATTAAACGAATTTTGTCCTCCGAAATAAAAAATTTCACTTGCTTTTTACGTTCCAGAGCGTTCTGAACAATTTTGGTTACGAGCCTGTCTATGGTAAATTCCCAGTCCCAGGCGAAACTGGGTACCTATATGAAGATAAGGTCCGATTTTGATGGAATTTTTCGGGATTGTGCGAGTTAGCCCCAAGAAGGTCCCCTATTGATTTCATCAACGTCGGACCACTAGTAGCGTGTAAGCATGCGCAAACGTGAAGTTCCTCAGTTCATATGGGCTGATTTCGCTTGAATTCGGAGTATCGTTGGGGGATGACTTCAAGACAATTACCTATTTATTTTGCCACGATTGGTTCAGAAATAGCTACTGCGTAAGCGCTCATTTTAAATGTATGTTAATTAGGTAAAATGGAGAAAGAATAGACGTTTTTGATAGGAGTACTCTCGATGGGATGGTCAGAAGAGAAGTGATAATAATTACTGGAGGAGGAAAGCCTGCTAGCTCCCCTCGTGGAGGAGAAGGGAACTTCCAGGCATCCCCTCTACAATAGAACTTAAAAGTAGTAACCAGCAATGAGCATGGAAGGCGAATGGATTGTACAGCCACAATCACTGGGTGTTGTTCCCGGTATGGAGGAAGGTAGTGTTCCACGGTGGGCCCGTCACGGGGTACCGTGACATTTCATTGCCATAACTCCGGAACTACTCCGCCAATTTAGGTAAAATTTTCAGGGATTCTACAGGTTTACTATTGTTTGGGAGAGGGGGCTTGTGAAACGCATGCGCATAGGAAAAGGTCAGGAAAAAATCAATTTGCATGGCGGTCTGAAAAACCTGGAAAAGTCAGGGAGTTTTGGGATTCTGTTTCTGTAGCAACGCTGGGCATGTATGTAGGTATGTTAATTAAGCGTACAACTTGCAAGTGGAGCTTTGAACCATATATTTTTCAGTTATTTCAGTCATTCTCTCGGTTTCTCAATTGTTTTTAGCTCATCCACGAGTAGGCGGAGCTAACACACTAATTGCGAGTTAATTAGTTGGTCGCACTGCCGCCACTCGACCCCGTTCCAAGGTTAAGTTAAGTCCCCGACGGTATGAGATTTTCAAGTGAGTCAACTTGAGGCTCGTTAGCCACAGCCCCTCACTACACCTATCCGGTTACGCCTACAAAACTCCCTCTTCTTCCAAAGACAATGAAATCCGAGGTCAACAGAACCGTTCTTTCATACGCCGTTTTTTTGTTTGTCCTGTTCCTTTATTTACCCCATTCTCTCGTGTTTATTGTTGTACCTACCGTGATTCTCGATTTTCCGAACAAACAAAACTGTACCCTTCGAAAGTTCGTGAAACGACTCGAGAAACAATTGGAGGAAACGAACGTTCTGAAGAAGCCATTCAGTCTTCGCAGGTCGATGTCCTTCAAATGAGACAAAACTGAGGCACCTTTACAGTGTTCTTGGACTGTCAGTTACAGACACACCCAGTAGTGAATTTCCTAAGGATTTCAGTATGGCTAGTCCATATTTATACGTCTAGAGCATCGACCCTTTGTCGGCAAAGAAGAAATTTACCAGCGGGAAAGGGTTTCAAAAGAAGAAGATAGTTGTCCACCTGTTTGCCCGTTGAATGAACAATGGAAGAAGAAAGGATTAGAAATGAATGAATGGGAATTATCATCATTTTTTTTTTCTTCTGAAAGATAATGGCTCAGGAGAAACAATAATGAAGTCGTAAGGCAAAAATAGTGTATCTGTAATTTTAGAAACTTTATTGAAATATTTATATGAGTCCCATGGCGGGAAAGTGACGTCGAAAAGGGTGTCATCTGTCATTGGCCACATCCGTCCAAGATGCCAACCAAACAAAACTCATTACAAAGCACTGTTCAGGCTCATGATTAGTGAGAATATAATTGACTTAATTAATAAATTGATTGAATTGATTAATTATGTAAATTATTCCTATTCTCACTGCTCCCGATGCGATCTCAGCGCATTCTTTATTCTTTTTCGGTTCAGTTGTTTTGAATGCCGCCTGTAATTCAAACAGCTGAGCTTTTATTCTAAGTTTTCTCCACACGAGAACAATAAATTATTTTCTCCTTTTTATCAACTAACAGTGTTATTTTAGTCCAAATAACTATACAAAGGCAGAACAATTTTTATTTTCTCATACACGATAATTCCACATTGAAATAAAATTGGAATTGGCTCGAAGATCATGACCTCGAACGAGGGGTAGGTACAGTCATCGATTACAACGATCGCCTCGAGAGAACTGACATGGTGCCTTTTAGCGAATTTTCGTAGAAGAAGAAGCTATTGCAATGGCTTCAAAATTTTTGTAATGCAAATTTTCGAACATTTTCTTCATGGTAATCCGTTTCAGACCATTTTAAAACGATTCCTGAAAATTAACACTTTTTTATATGTATATATATATACATATATTAATATGTTTATATATGTGTCATTCCAGACGATATCTGCCCGTGGGATCGAGATAAAAAATCCAAAAAAATTTTAAAATGTCAATAATATCAAAAGTAAGGATGAGTTGGTTGGCCAGAATTTTAGGAGTACCTACTCCAAGGGGTCAAATTTCGAAAATTTAGTTTCACAAATCACTAAAAAACGTGTTTTTTGAGGTTATTGGTGTGAGATACCATCCTAAACATAGGAACATATATGGTATATTCGGAATCAGAATGAAATTTCCTATAAGAATCACCCAAAAAAATCGGTTAAAATTATTCTTTGAAAATTCGCTCACCAACTCATGCTGCATGAATGGAACTTTTTTCTAACCCTACTCGACTTTTGTGACGTTTTTTACATGAAGTACTTACTTTACCGCCAAAAATTCAAATCATTCAATTTTCACAATGACGATTTCTGCTCCCACATGAAGTTTTTGGTCCTGATAAATGTTTACTAGTCATGGCAACTCAAATAACGTAATAATTAATGAGTTTTTTTCAATTTTCGTTTCTAATGCGCAGAGTTCATTAAATACCCGTCATACGCTGTTTTAAAACTCTATATTTCATAAGGTACTCGAATTATTTTTTCTCTATTCCAAAGTTCTCTATAGAAAGTAACTGACCGGGAAAAGACAGCCTCTCGCATTTTCCGTGAACTCGCCGAAAAATTGGCTCACCGCGCCAAAAAGTTGTCCAGCCTCGCTCACGCACCCAATTTTCCCCTCGCAGGGGCAAAACGTACTTCCGCGCTTCACAACGAAGTTAACTCGACTTTCGAAGTAAATCTCTTTGGGACGTTGAAAAGGGACTTGATCAAATAACTTTTCCCCAGTTTCAAAAACTTTCGGGGGGGAAACCTGACGTGATACGGTGTCCGAAAAACGGGTCGGAGTAATCAGAGGGGTAAAAACGGTTTTCAGAGACGGAATTTATAGGGGCGGAAAACCGTCGGAAAAGCTACAGTAGGGTCAGGTATCGTCAGGAGGTTTTAATAATGAGATTTTCTCCGTTTGCCGAGGGTGGGCGTGTTGCAGTGACCCCGTTTTTTTTGTTTTTTTTTTTTACCGCAGAGCAAAAACGAAAATGAAATTTATTATTCGTGTTCCGTTGGGAAAACGTGATTATTTTTGGCTGAAACGCGATTTCGACTTGAATCACGATAGTGAAGAAAACTCTAATTTCATTGGTAGGTCATATTATGCAAACAAGCGTAAGTTGCATGATCTTCAGGCGGTGTACAAGGACTCAACAAAAACAGGTAACAGCTTACCTAGAACAAGTAGGAAATTTACAGGGCAATATTCATCAGCGTTTTAACGAGTGTTTGAAAAAAATTGATCTATTTTGATGGGTTCAAAATTTTAATTGGGAAACTTTTGAAAATTTTCTCCATTTAGTGTGTTCCGAAGTTTGTCATTTTATGTATAAAATATACCTCTATTATATCAAATATTAAATTATTTACACATTTTTTATTTTCATTACCTACCTAATATTATATATTATTTTTCATTTTATTTTTATTATTATATTATTACATCTTATAGGTATATTAAATGTTAAATTTTATGCATACATACCTACAGGGTGTCCCGAAACCATTACCTACCAATACCTACACCAAAATTTAGAAATCGAATCTACAACTGATCGCGAACAAAAAGTTATTTTGTAACCCCTGATGCAGAGGTATTGATCGAACCCATATTTTCGAGAGTTTTCTACTTTTAAGATTTTGTTTCTTTGTTTGTTTTTTTTTTCAATCGAACTCACATCACTAAAACAGCCATAACGCTCGCTTACTGCATACAATTAAAAACTGACATATACCGTTGAAAAGTCGTCACATTTCTTGTAAGAAATGCCTATTGTCCCTAACAGTTGATCATGAAGGCTCACAATTTTCCCTAATTTTGAGGATGTCCTGTCGCTTCTCAACTATTACTATTTCGCGAGGGAATCGAAAGGAAAAACATTAAATGATTAATTGAGAAATAATTGCCAAAAAAGTGGGGGTTTCAAGGTTCGAGCGTTTTTTGTTCTGATCATGACTGGAGGAGTGAGGTATCGTTTACTACGTATAAATGTTCCTCGCTGAATCAAATAGGGACACTCCATATATGTATTTTGACTGATGGAAATTTGGTTTTAAGGACATTCTAGTTCATTAGGGACATTCTAGTACCACCCTTGTCTTGCTTGACTGTTCAATGAATTTCATCAAATATTATCGCCCAGTCAATTCAGTCAAGTCAGTAGTACTTAATTATTCATGTTGCTTATTTTCAAAATGACGATAATATGGGAAGGAAGCATGAGTTCGTTCGCCAAGATTTTAGGAGTAGGTACTCTTAGCAGTAAAATTTTGAAAAGTTAGTGTAAAAAATAGCTAAACTAATCGCGTTTTTCGGGGGGTTTTGATGAAAATTACAATCTTTCATAATAAGAAAGTGGTAAGTATATTTATAATCACTGCAAAAATGTCCTATTAAAATAACCCACCAAATCTTAAAAAATTCTGATCGAAAAATCTGTGAAAATAGGTTACAATTTTATATTTCAATTGTTAGGTACCTTTTATATAATATTTCAAAATTTTAATATTCATACAAAAGGCGTTTCACAAGCTTAAATTGCAAAAATTAGTTTATACATACATATATAACTAGTTTTTATCATCCTTTCCAACTATGATTATTTTGTATACGATGATACCTCATCAAATAAAGTGTATGCAATTTTTGAAAAAAATATGAAATTGATTGATAGGTTTATGAAATTCGTTGAAAAAATTGTAAAATTGGTTGAAAAGTTTATGAAATTGGTTGAAAAAATTATGAATTTCACTGGAAAAGCTATACTTCAATGTTCATAATAATGGTAGGAAACAAGAAAATAACGTAGGTAGGGCTTATATGAGAGATTAGGTAACAACGAAAGAATTTTCTACTGCAACATGCGGAATCAATCCTGGAATCTTCGCCGGTGAGATGGAAAAGGAATAAAACGCCTGTATCTGACGTAGGTATCGAGTCGACCCAATTTCCAATGGGTTGTCTAATGACTCCCCCTAGACGTAACGGGTCGACTGCGATAAAAGTAGATGGACGGAGCTTGTCCTCGTTATCACTTCTATCGCGGTCTTGAGAGTCGCTTTTTTCCGCCCTGGCGCATCGGCCTTGGGCCCGGTGAGTCACCCTGAGGGTACAAGCCTTACCTCTCCAGAACGACGGCGTTATCGTGAGTTCGCCTTCATTGTCTTCACACGATGATAATTACGATGCACAATGCACGTTCAGAAACCGAATGAATCACTCGTGAAGTTGCACTGGGTGGAGGCGGAAAACCAGCTGCCCACACAGCATAGTTTCCCATATTGTGATTGATTTTAAGGGTCGAAACTAGTGATTGATTAATCACTAGCTCTTTCTCAGCTCAGAGGAGACTGGGCTCCAACTAGGGATGCAAATAGATTTTCGATTGATTTTTCACCTCCGATTTTAAAAGAAAAAAAGTTCCATTCATGCAGCATGAGTTGGTG
>JAEMON010000014.1:15196368-15210445 GCA_030264115.1 Lygus lineolaris | reverse complement strand
ATACGTGTAAAGAACATACGTGTAGTGCTTAAACTCTCTATTATTTGCCACAGTCCAGGAAATTATTGTCGATATTGGCAACAGAATTGGATGTTTTAACGAATTTTAACAATGGACTGTCCCCATTTCAGGAGTAGTTCCCATCATGCACGATGAGAGTCCATAAGCTTTTTCTTGGCCACTTCTACGCTTTGACAAACCATGTCTTTTCCTTGTCCAGGTCGTAGAAAAAAGGCAAGTAAATGAAAACAGCTTCACCCAAATTCATCAAATCAAATAAATGTCATTAAAAGAAGATGATTAGTTCGGTATCTATAGACTCTTCTCGTAATTAACATCCAATTAAAACTGACAAAAAATAAATCAACTCCTGATCGGAAAAGCGGGTTTCGACGAGGCGGAATGAAGCGATTTAATCAGCCAGGAGACGTCTCGTGATTCGGTCGAGAGAAGATTTATAGAATGGAAGGGGAAATAACCTTTCCCGGCAGGACGCCTTCAGACCATGTAAATGTCAACGGCAGAAAAGGCTGTCTGTGGAAGGGAAGTGGAGGGGAGACTCATCTTGAGGGAATAATGAGGCCGAAATACACTCAATCGATCCCCCGCCCTTTCCACGAAAAAAGGGTCCACCTTTCAACCCCTAGCAAAAGCGAAAGAAGGTCGCGCTTTTGTGGACGTAAAGGGTTGAAGGGTCTGGGGAAATTGTCAAGAGGAAAGTAGCATGGGAAAAGCGATTTGGCGAAGAGAGAAGTTGACAGGGAGCTTATCAGTGAACAGTTTACAGCATGGTGTGTGCTGATTCTGATGAATTGTATTTCTATGATGAGTGTATTTATGATGCTCTGCGTTATGAAAAAATTGCTGAAGAGCAAAAGTACCGTGGCAAGATTAATTTTGTGGAGAGGAATTTCGGCGCAGGTAGCAAATCAGGAAACAGTAGAAAACATGGTACCCAAGTTCTTTTTCTGATGACTGAGTATGTCATTGATAGGCGCTCTGCCTAGGGTATGAGGAAGTTGCCCAAAGTAGCAAGGCAAAAGCCATTTGGCGAACAGGAACTTGACAGGGAGCTTATCAGTGAACAGTTTACAGCATGGTGTGTGCTGATTCGGATGAATTGTATGTCTATGATGAGTATGTTAATGGTGCTCTGCGTTAGGGACTGAGACCATTGCTAAGGAGCAAGGCAAGATTAATATTGTGGCGAGGAATTTCGGCAGGTAGAAAACCAGGAAAGAGTTGAAAACATGGAAAACATTCTTTTTCTGATGACTGAGTATGTCATTGATAGGCGCTCTGCATCAGGGTATGAGGAAATTGCCCGAAGTAGCAAGGCAAAAGCCATTTGGTGAACAGGAACTTGGCAGGTAGAGAAATCGATGAACAGTGATTGGAATTTACCATTTCCGTCGACATCATGGTCGTTGTTGATTCTGACGACTAGGAAGGTATGGTGAAGGCATGGCACGGGTCTGTGGAAATTGCGTATGAGAAATACTCAACTTATTGAAGAAAAAATGGGAGTTTGAGCTTTCAAGAATATTATCAGAAGGATATTCACAGTTTGATGTCGAAGCAGAAGAAAACGAACTGTGTTCCATACTTTTACCGTCGATTACAAAATATACAGTGTTCTATAATATAAGTTGGTATTAGCAAGCTCAAAGAGCTTGGTAGGAATCTAAGAAGTTCCCTTTACCTTTGGTACAAAAGGCAGCTCTTTTGAAGTAAGAAGCATCACAGGAAGTTATGAATGAACGTGACGAAACGAAGGACTACAGTGAGGCAGGGCCTCTCGTATTCATCCGTCCCTCAACCGCAGGGGAGACCTGAGACGGTACCTTTTTTCTAATCTTCCTCTTCATCTTCAACTTCACTCTTTAGAACCTAAAAACAAAGGAGCACGCAGATGTCACCACTACCTTCCTCTACGGCCGTTTTTTGTTACCCCGGGTGTCGTATGCCGCTGTAAAGTGATTCCATCCACGTTCCCAGAGTAAGGTGGTAGGAAATTTCTTCCTGAAATGGCCTTGAAAAAATGTAATTTTTAGAAAGGAACGTAACTGAGGTATTATTCCTTGTTTTTGGGGTCTTATCAAATTATTAAGAAGTGCTCTCAACCTGAAAGTAGGTATAATTCCTTCACACTATGTTATATAGGTTTTCCAAGACATAATACAATATTTATGTTATAAAATTTGAAAAACAAAACAAGAATTTGGTTGGAAAAATTCTAAATTTGGTTTGGAAAATTCTGAACTTGATTTTTGGGAAACTAATATTATATGAATAAGTCTAGACTTCTTATTAGTGCTCAGAATATCGGAAGGTTACACTGTACCTACTACCGAATTTAATTAGTCCTGGCCACAAGTTTTAAAAGGAAGGCAACTTTTCCCTTGAATGTGGCCGTGATGATTTTCCAGCTTTTTAATTTCTTCTCCCTTTTTATCTCTGAATAATTTTTCGCACGACCGGGGAGTGGAAAAAAAAGAGAAAAAAAAAATTCGGGGAGAAGATGAAAAGAGGAAGTCCGACTCTGGGAAGTCTGTCGGGCGAGGCTATTAATTAATGCTTTTTGACCGTCGACCAGTGAAAAACTTGACCAGAAAGATATTACGCTGTCGGGCGAAGCGAAAGAGGAAGAATCCCCTGCGAAAAAGAGTTTTCAGGGATTTCCGGACAATGGTGACCCTTTTCCGTGGGAGTGATTGAATGAGGCCAAGAGAGGTGGGTAGTGGAGACTGGACCTAACACGTTAAAAGTGATGGTAACGCGTAAAAGTGAAAACTCATGATTATACATGCAGGTGATGGCAGATAGATCGTCCACTGATTAAGTAAATCGGGAGTTATGTTCATATTATGCAACAAAAGAATCAAAAGTCATGCAAAAGAGAGGATGGATTCTTGTGGGGGCTCATCAATCGGTCGAGGCTGAAGTTAGAATTGGAACCTCAAGTTACGATTAAGTGTGGAGTAAAATCAGATGAGTGCAGTTCAAAAGTCGTTATTATAGGGTCAAACCTGCAGTAGGAGTCTTGTCGCACTAAGGCAGACGGCTGCAGTTGGAATGTTGTCATTCAAGGTGGAACGTGCAGTTGGAACCATGTTGAACTTGAGCCCGAAGGCTGCTGATAGGAATGCTGTCATTCTATTCTAGGGTCGAACCTGCAGTTGAAGGAACCCAGCAGTCGAGTAATACCCATTATTATTCGAGAAATGCAAGTGATTCACGATCATGATACAGTCACTTTCCAGAAACCGGGCAAAAACACGATTCAGAGTCAACACTGTCTTAAGAATATACCAGATGCCAGAAAAACGATAGCGAATCATTCGCTCCTGGGAACTGGTGGTAGCAGGGACCAGAGGAGATGGAGCATGGAAGATGTGGCAAGTTTGCCATTGCTCTGAAGTTAACACCCTTGATACACCAGTTTCAGGAGCCAAATTAAAAGAAGAACGAAGCGACGAAGATTTAAAACCTGCAACACTCAAGTCTAGTACCCACAATGAAGAAATGCAGCTAAAACTTGTTGTTCGTTGTGCTTTCCTGATGATGGCTATAGTTTAGCTGAATTCTGAAATGCTTTGTGCTGATGCTTTGTGTTTCAAATGCTGCAATTCTTTGTGTTTCAAATGCTGAAATTCTTTGTGTTCGATACAAAAAATGCTGAAATTATTTGTGTTTGAAATATGCTGAAATGCTTTGAACAGATGCTGAAAAGAATGCTGAAATACTGAAGATGCTGAAAATAATGCTGAAATACTGAAGATGCTGAAAAGAATGCTGAAATAGTGAAGATGCTGAAAAGAATGCTGAAATACTGAAGATGCTGAAAAGAATGCTGAAATACTGAAGATGCTGAATATAATGCTTTGAATTGATGCTGATATGCTTTGTGTTTGATGCAAATCCAAAGGTATTTTTCTCGTATAATCTTCAAACTTTGAAAAAGAACTTGAACTTCCAAGGGACGATTATCAAAGAAAGTTACCAGCAACAATATTGCGGTGAAACTTCGTGTTTCTATAACTGTCGACTTCCATCTCACTGACTTAGGCTCAGATTATACGAACGTAGGTAGTATAGTCGCTGAATGAGAGAAGTAGAAACTTGGCCATTGAGGTCGAATCCTTACGAACTCAAACACAATGAAAAGTAGGTAGGTATCTCGAAATCTCCTTTTCCTTATCGACATTTTCTCAATCCGCTCTCCGCAGGAAAAACCGGAAACAATCGAGAGTCTGGGTTTGAATTCAAACCGGGATTGAGGGAGTCGTTCGAGGGAAAGGGAAGGCTCGTTCCCATCAATCAATGCCGACGTCTACAGCAGCCATCCCTCTGCCAGACTGACATCTCACGGCTGTTCCCAGCGTTTCAAACCCCCTCGCCTTTTCCACCCCCGCGGGTTAGTCAGACTATAGCGGAATGAACTAATCCTAGGAATGAGCTGGTTCTGGCTCGCAAAGGTTGAAAGGGGATTTCTCTGAACTTGGACGGACGGAAGCGAGAAATTCGTACGGTAATGGCGTCTGTCGAGGACTCTGGATAAATCATGAGGAAACCGAAATCCTGACCATCGTGGTATTGGAAGAACCAGAACCAAGCACCTATTCTATAGAGAACATCCTGTACTTGAGCATGAAGTCACTTTGGTTGGGAATTGACTGATTAGAGAGTTTTTGTTCTACACGTATGATCTTTACACGGATACGGAAAACGAATTCCTAAAGGAGAAAAAGAAGAAGGAACATACTACGTACGCGCTAAATACGTGTAGAGACAGTTCTACACGTAGGACGGAAACCGACGGAAAAGGAATTTCGTAGTGACGTGTAATCAACATATCCTTACGCGAAGATAACCTCGCGGTTACTGAACTAGGATCCTTCATCCATGCTCGCTAAAATCAAGCTGTGCCTATCATAAATCATATCAAGATTAAGAACAACAGCAAACAACTCATGATGAAATACGCCGGAAAAGCAAGAAACTCGCTTCCTCGTAGGGGTATGGGTATTCTTGTTCAGTGCGTTTTTTCTTTAGTTGATTCCCAACATAATATCACGTTCTAGGAGTTGAACATGCGAGGGTATAGGAGTTTTCAATGGTGCTGAATCCGACTCTGGTGCTGGTCCCCTGACTGCCTCTCATTCATTCAATCTCCCCCTAAGTAATACGATAAATTACTCATTATTTGTTGGGTAGGAATAATCATAAACCTACTTGTGCATAAGCAGCTAGTTTGTCATGGTTGAGCCACGACAAATTTCTTAAATCGGCCAGCAGGTGCCCCTTAGTAGCGACGATATGGTTCAGTACAAAACTGAAACTATGGTCGAGATCATCGGCCCTGATACCCCAAATAATATTTCCAAGTCGGATAATCTATTAGGGAATACAAGGCGTCTCAAGGACATGCACAGGCCCGTGATACGTCGAACATGGTACCCCCGTTCTAGGATGACTATTTCTGGGGGAATGTTGAGGTTCCTCACCAGTTTGTCGAGGTCTTGGCGTTGGAAACGGAAATTCAGGACCACATCCTCGTCAGACATGGCACTGATGTCAAAGTGCTCATAGGAGAGCCTCCTATAACGAGAGACTCTCCTGTCTCTCCTCTGTTGAAGGAGATCGACATTTCACACTTCAAATACCTCATCCATATCGCGATCTTCGATCACTCCTTCGGCCCATAGCTACATACAAACCTACACTTCTTCCATCATCCACCGAACGATGAGATTAAATTAATAAAAAAGAAATGATAAATGATATCAAACTCGAAATGGGTAAAATAAAAACTCGAAATAGATACCTACGTACTTGAACAAAATTTGTGGAAGTTGAAAGAAAATTGAGAACACTGATACAAAATGAAAGTTGAGAAGAATGTGAAAAAGTATGAATAGAAGTATGAATAGAAATGGAATGAGAAATGAAATGAAACTCGAAATGTGCGTATAAAACTGGAAATAGGAAAACTGGAAATGTGCAAACGTCAAGCAAGAAGCAATCGGAATCCGAAAGTAGAGAAGACGAGATGTTCACGTTAGCGTCACTCTAAGGTTTCTCTCTACACGTCACACCGAAAAATATTTCGTCAAGACGAAAAATATTCCGTGAATAAGGATTAGCATTTAGCATCTGTGGTGGTAGGTAGCATCCGTGCTTTAGGCGTGGCTCTACACGCGATACGTGTAAATATCATACGTGTAGAATAAAAACTCTCTATTGTTTTCCGGATTCTTCCATTCTTGTTTACTTCTTCTTCTTCTTCTACTTCCAATTTAGCTGTCCTGGCCGCAGCCCATTCTTGTTTTGTAGCTATTAGTTTAGCAAACGAAGCAATCATAAGCTATTAGTTTAGCAATCACAAGGAAATTGAAATCCTGACCATCGTGGTATTGGAAGAACCAAGCACTGATTCCATAGAGAACATGCTGTACTTGACCATGAAGTCCCTTTGGTTGGAAATTGACTGATTGTTTTCAGGATTCTTTCATTCTTGTTTTCTTCTTCTTCTTCTACCTCCAATTTAGCTGTCCCGGCCGCAGCCCATTCCTGTTTTGTAGCTATTAGTTTAGCAAACGTTTCTATGGAGATGTGGATTGTGTCAGTGGAGCAAAACCATTATTATTGGAGAAGAACTACAAACAACTTCGCGGTCGATGGCCAAGACAGCAAAAAAAAAAAAAAAAAAAAAACAAGGCCCGGAACATATTTCACGGGAAGGTAGACCCAAAGTGAGCGTTTCAACGGCTGACTGTTCACGAGATCAGATTAGTAGACAAAAAATGGTTTCTCGGCTCTAGAGTGCGCCTTCATGAAGTGAAAACGTCCTTATTTTCCAAGATAAATTAGTAATGGAACGACCTGGAGAAGAAGGTAAGGGAAAAGTGAATAAAATTATGAATAATCGGTGCAAGCAAGTGGAGCACTTTCGGAGACCTTGAACTCTTCTTCGTGTTGGAGTGAAACCCGAAGCGCTCTGATTCCTTTCCGATGATGGCTTCGTAATGCGTTCACCATTCCTTCTCTGTGTCTCGACAGTCCCATTAACGACAGGAGCCCTTATATGGGTCGATTGTTGGGTCCGTTTTATCGTTTGTTATCTCGATGTTTATGGTTGAGTTCATGCGCGTCAACTTCGATTCGTTTTCGGCTTAGTTTATGTTTACCTATGTGGTTTTTAGTAAAGCAGTGGTTATCAACCTCTTTCAAATCGTAATGCCTTGTACTGTTCCTGTCTCGTACCTATCTACTATTCTTAGAAGGCTCTCAGTGCTGAGGTCCTACTTCCCTAATGATGGAAACCCTGGGATTTGAACCACTAACTTCACAAAAATCTTTACGATCTACAACCAACAAGACATACTCGTAGGTACCTCGACATACCGTACTCCCGTGGAAATACCAATTTGGCATGATAGGTGTTCTTATTGTGTACGATTAGATTTTTCCATAATATTGTGAACTCGTGGATATTTTTACCATTTATTTTTCAATGGTAAACTTTCTGAGCTCGACCGGTTCTAATAGATTTTTCGATTTTATCAATTCCCTTCAATTGGTTTCAACTTTTCGATTAGTCGAACATGAAAGATCGATCATAGTCCATACTAAATTATTGTAATCGATTTTACCTTGGTTTAGGTAATAAGTTTCACATTGCAGATAAGTAGTTAGGTACCACTACACAAAAGACGTGGATATGACCCATGTTACAGGATATGGGGACGATATAGGTACACCGGTGTTGGAAGTTAGGGGGACGTAAGTCTGAAATATAATATCAGGTAACACCAGGTTGATGATATTATGGTACATCTTCTACCCATATGGCACTCATTCCATGTGTTTCCTGTCATTTCCAATGGCTTCAGTCACAGACCGCACGCGTGGGGACTGCCACTGCAGTATGCATGATGGAAGCCCTGCAAGGCTTCCCTATACCACTTCCCCCACCATGGTGTGGCTGCCGTGATGGTGTTCGATACCTTCATTTATACGGAAACGTGAGGAGAACCACTTATTGGAGAAAACTCAGAGCGAGGGGAAGAAATATCGAAGTAAAATAAATATAAAAATCTAGACACACGGCGCTGGGGCCCGCATTAGAGATATTTGTACACTGTATGAATCCAATGCAGCAAATCCTGAAATCACCTCTTCCTTCAAATCTAAAATAGGTACGGTTGTGTGGATAACGCTTGGTTGTTCTCCTTATCGGATCAGCTCAGTAAATGAATACTGTGAAATCAAATCAAATTAGTTTTTTATTCGTTAAAAAACACAGCGTGCATGGACAATTGTCAGACATAGAAAATAAAGTTAAGAAGAATAGAATATTGTCGAAATATATTGTCAAAAAAAAGACAAAAAGCCTTTGGCACTGGTTGACGGGAGATATTCCCAGAAGGTGTACAGAACTCCAGAGCCGCCCTCGGGCCAACAGACAGCCCCGAGAGCTACCCATATAGTTAACCCTAATATCACAGCAAAATCATTATTCTAATCAGAATAGACACAAAATACAACTATTAGATATACACAGAAAGTAGCACGAGTAGGCAATCAATCTGCTGAAGGAGACTACCAAATTATTCGCATTTTGAGTAAGATATCTGTGAGAAAGTGTAGCGAAATCCAGCCTATGATTGTAAACAAAGATGGCGTATTCGAGAATATTGACAGCAGGGATTGTGAGGACTGTGAATTCAACGAAAATGTGTCTGGTCTGCAGTCGGATTGGTAGCTTAACCCTGATATAGCTCTAAGAGCACGCCTCTGGTAGCTAAAAATTAAGGAAGCGGTTGGGGAATGGCCCTAGCAGACAACCGCGTAAGTGGCCCGGCTCTGAAAAGCAGCATGGTAAGCAGCCAACACGGCACGTCGCGATAGCCTGTCAGTGAGCTTACGCAGCAAAAAAGTTGCACTATTCAGCGAAGAAGCCTGCGACTCACAATGCGGCTTCCAGTTGAGTTTTGGAACAACCAGTACACCTAGATTGGAGTCAATATACTGGCTAGACTTCTGAGTCCAAAGATCATCGTTTGAGTCTTTGAATCATTCACTGCCAGCCCGTTGTCGTTGAACCATTTTAAACTGTATTAATACATACCTTGTTCGTGGAGTATAAACAAGGGCGTCCCTGGGCAATTAATGGCCAGGCGGGAGAGATTATTAATTGTTTCCCTCTTTTCAAGTCCCAGCAACCTTTCCAACCTCAAACTAGTGGATTCTGCAAAACGTTGGTTTGAGCAAACCCCGTCAACACAAAAACCAACTACCTCCGAGATTCTAGAGTAAAAACCAGAAGTTTCAACGACTAAACCGAGAAGAAACTATGTAACCCTGAGTTAAAGTCCTTGTAGATGCCCTCGGAAAATGAGACAAAACAGTCGTGTTTTCTCGGGCGATAACGACCGTGGCAAAACCTTCTCCAGTGAAGCATCGGCGGGGAGGATGTCAGAAGACATTCAGAAGTTTTTCATCCCTCTGGTTATTTCTTAATTATGGCGTTCCCGGTTTTTTTTTTTTTTTTTTTTTTCAAGCACCTTTTTTTCCACGGTAAGAAGGAAAGGTGGTAGGCATCGTCTGCCAGACTATTATTTTCAAGGGTTTGTGCCCATAGTTAAAGCGTGCTGAGTTTTCTTAGTTTTTTTTTGTCTACCTAACACCGAATTAAATAAACCTTGAAGTACAGTCTGTTCCAACCAGCGGCAGAGCGAGTGCGAGTCGAACATTCCAGCTGCGCAGAACTTGTTTGTTGTAATATCCAGCTCGAATATTTTCTGTCTGTTCCAATTGGTTCATGGATCATACAACTTCACTTACTGATAACTGGAATCCTGATCCATTGCACTAAACTTCCAACTAGACTGTTCAGTTCGAAGATCGAAAATTTTCTCGAATTTCTTTTTCTACGAAAATTGAACTCCAACTTTGACCTTGAGAAACGAACTTGAGATTATTCGAATTGCATATTCCCAAACTCAACATTATCTAAACTGCACCTTCTAGTGGGAACAAACCCAACTTTCCGGAGGTTAGAACAAGTTGGAGGTAAATTTCAAATCCTTAATAATTTCGTAAATAAGTTGAAGTGGTTTCTAAAATATTATCTAATTTTTAATAGAATCTCATTTTATGAGCGTGTAAGCTCATTTTCTGAGCTATACATCATTATGATAATTGATGTAATTCAGCCCCCAATTTATTTATTTTTTATTTTTTTCAATAATTTTTTTAAATGTTTTTTTTTTTTTAGATGAATCGTGATGAAAATCCAACTAGAATATTTGGTGATGCCGGCGCTGATTTAATTTTCCTACTTTCCTATGAATGGGTGAA
Organism: Lygus lineolaris; assembly: GCA_030264115.1. Classification (NCBI taxonomy): domain Eukaryota; kingdom Metazoa; phylum Arthropoda; class Insecta; order Hemiptera; family Miridae; genus Lygus; species Lygus lineolaris. Next base: position 15,200,080 of record JAEMON010000014.1, on the reverse strand, counting down.
GAAAGTATGTTATAATAAATAGTTAGAAATGAAGAATTCAGTTTCTCGAAGTTAAGAAATGCCTATCTATTTTTTTCTACAGTCAAACAGGAAGAACGAACATCGTTCAAGTGAAATTCCGACAAGAGAAAACCTTCAATCGTTTTTGAGGTCTCGTTGAAAAGTAGTTAGTGGCGGCAGTCACCGACAAGGACGAAGCAGGGGCTTAAGTGCATCTACGGTATGTTCTATGGTGAAAGTTTCCGCTTGGAAGTGAGCACAAAGTAAGTAAGAGTAAGCACAACGTGTCCTAGTTAAGTACCTATACCTACCGAAATTGTTATAGTCCGTGCATTAAACTATTTCAGTTTTACAGGTAGCAAAACCCCTTGAGGTTGGTTGGAGGAAGAAGATTTAATTACTCTCCCATTCCTTCCTCATGGATGGACCTCACCTCGCTCCACCCGATGGTGAACTTCCAAAACTTACTTATGCTATCACTTCTCGAGGGTAATGAGAATTTTCTTGCCTTTCCAGGTTTATGATCGTCTTCAAGGTTCACAATGAAAATGTAGACTTCATTCAGTCCTCAACTTCCTCTTGAACCCTACCAACGTGAAGTAGTTACTCCTTCCGCCAAGCTTCAAGAAAGGAAGGCAAATGTGTCGGTTTGAACCCCTTCAGAAGAGAAGAAGCTGTTGGTTCAGCCGTGATCATCTTCAGCTTTCAAGAATCGGGAGTTTACCAGTCGAAATGACATGGTAAAAGTCCTCACAACCTCCCTCATGGGATCCTGAGCAGCCACCTCCAATTGGAGTTCTGGGACCCTCTTTCCCGCAGAGTCCATCAGGATCAGGATGAGTGCTCCTTCGAAGAGTTAGTCTTCTTCCAAGAGATTTCATTCCCTCCTCAACTTCCTCTTGAACCCTGCCTGAAGGTGAAGCGGGTAAACTAGCTGCCCATGCTGCGTAGTTACGCCGTCCGCTTATTTTCTAGGAGGCTTATACGTATTAAATCAAAAATAGATACTTGATTATATTATAATTTATTGTTATTAAATGAGCATAAGAATGTTAATTTATATATCGTGGCAAATCAGTAATGATATAAACTTCGTAATTGGGCTTTGCCCGTTAATTGAATAAATAAAAACGATATAAAATAAAAGAGATGTGCGAGACCCTACCGATTGAATTCCCGGACAAGATCCATGCGATAATAATATCAGGCTCACACAATTATTATGACTATCGCAACAGAAACTAGTTAATTCTTCCCAGGTGGAGATATAGCTAAAATTATTAGTTTAGGACTTTGGAAGACAGTGAGCTACATTCACAAGGATCTGACGGTTCAAGACTCTAAGTCTGGAAATATTGACAAAAATAAAATAATAAGCAACGGATTAGGTATTTTGTGTTTATAAAGTCATATTTAAGGTCAGCAGTACTGATACCCAAAGCTCCGTCCCCTGGTGCATAGATTCTCCGTCATGCTGCGTCGCACTTGCATATTTATGTTATTACAGTATAGGTATTTATGGAATTGCTTGTATATTTATATAACCTGAATTTCTAAGACTAACAGAATTGTCTAGAAATATAGTAATAAGAAGAAAATAATAACCAACGGAATGGAAACAATTACTATCACCTTAAGGTCCGAACCCTGGTTCCTGATATTTGTTCTTGTCTGTTTGTTGTTTTTTCCCCCTTCTTGCTCTGGCGCTCTATCATATTCGTGTAATTATTTCATATTTATGGCATTAATTGTATATTTCCATAACCTGACGGTCTATAAGACTGTAAGTAAATTGTCCGATGACCAATAAAATTAATAAGAAAGAAGCCGAGTTGACTTCCACCATCACTCCAAGTAGACATGATCATGAATATTTCTGTATATTATTTTGTGGAATTTTTTCGAAATTAAAATTCATTCAACAATGAACTATTATTCGGGGTGAAATCAACCAAATGCAAACGAGCTAAAAACTGGAGTATGCAATTATTTTTTTAACGTGTTTGAAACATTTAAATTAATTCCTAAATCAAAGTGGCTCCAAAGACATAGGGGAAATTCAAAAACTACTTACCTATTTAATGTATAGGCGACAGAACGTGAAATTAACTAACCTACTCGTAGTATGTTCAAGTACTTTCCTAACCTAAACCTATTAATAGGTTTTATAGCAAACCCATTTATTTGAATACCAAGCAATGCCTACAAAACATCAACGATGAACCTAATCAACATTGAACCGTGTATAACTCTCTTATTTCGTGACCAAAATCTTATAATTAAATTGCATAATTATAAGACGTAGCTGAATGCAAATTCTCGACCATTTTGGGGTCTCCTTGAATGAATATAAACCAGTATACAGAGTAGCCAACAGGGTGTCCACAGATCAGGAAAAACGGGAAATATACGGGAAAATCGTTATAAAATCGGGAATTCGATTCAAGTAGGATATTGCTAAGAAAAGAGAAGAAGAATCAATTTATTCATTTATTAAACATTTTATTTTAATTTTATATTGATGTGAAGGTTTCAAGATGCGGAATTAACTATTAATTCCCAATTATAAAAATGAATGAAAAGGCTATAATAATAATAAACAGGTTACGGAGCAAACCCATTTATTTGAATACCAAGCAATTCCTACGAAACATTATTCGCCTAATCAAGCGTTAAATCGTGGATATAAGTATTTCGTGACGAAAATTGCGGGTTAAACCGCATAATTATCAGACCAAGCTGAATAGCTTGTTAGCTGAATGCAATTTCTCAACCATTTCAGTGTCTAATTGAATGAATATAACCCAGTAATAACAGAGAACGAAAACGTGGTCAGCTCAAAAAAATTTAGGAGATGTCTGTTTTAATGTACAATAGGACGATTATTCAGAAAATGTGGATAGTTTCCAAATTATAAATAAGCGAAAGAGAAAAAAGGCCAACAACTTCGTGGTTTTCCACCCACCAAAAGAAGTGCATCGGGCTTTCGAGGTCAGGAATTAGGTTTCACCATACCAAACTACCCCACAAAAAAATCATTTTGAGGATTTTTTTTTTTTTTTTTTTTTTTTAGATAAAATCCTTTATTATACTGGGCTAAACTAAGTATATTATTGTTATGCAGTTACTTTTTTAGAACAATAATATTGCAAGAAAACCTGAGCTAGCCTATTTGTTCGGTGCTAAGTTCGAAGTTACATGTAGCTCAGCAAAATATGAGTTGGATGTGATGGTATGTCCAAAAATTTACTATTTTTCTCATAAAATCAATTTTCTATCAGTCAAAAATAATTGGGAGTGCCACCATTTCATTCAGCATGGAAACCACGTTTGTTGGCACTCAAACCCTATTTTATCCCTAAATTAGTGCACATAAATCAAACAGTACTACTCCGTTGGAAAGCTGAGATCCTGAAGAAGTTTTTCCTGTTGAGTGCCCAACTTAACAGTCCCGGTTTAGAAGCAAAACGATGCGTAAAAGAGAAGAAAATTTTTGGAAAATTCTTAAAATTTGAACTTTGCTTAATTTTGAGCCTTAAAAATCTACTGATGGAGATTGTAGGTCTTTCTTATAGGAAATATAAAGCTCTTTCCAATGGTATATTTATTTTTCATTTTACACTGTAAATTAAGGGAGTTTTGGCTGTTTTAGTGATGTAGGGTCGATAGAAAACAAAAAAGTTCCATTCATGCAGCATGAGTTGGTGGGCGA
>JAEMON010000014.1:15111820-15130041 GCA_030264115.1 Lygus lineolaris | reverse complement strand
CTCGATTCCAAAGGTTCATCATTGGAAATAATAAACCAAAAATATGGAGAGTTCATCAATATTTTTCAGAATTGTCACGAATTGTTCACAACTATGTGAAAAAAGAACCCGTTTCGTGGTTTTTTGGTAAATCTTTTTGGTAAATGGTAATGTAGGTACATACTAATTCATTTCTTTGTTGTCGGCCGCAGGTCTTACGCATAATTTTACCTCTCGTTGCCCGTACTCCAACTTCTTCAATGGGATCATAGAGGCCTTCGACGACGCCTTTGAAATCGCCTATGATCATCTCAGAGTCCGAAACAGCGAGTACTTCTCAAAAATTCGTTTTCCTTGATTGAAGAGTTGAAATGCCATAAAATGCCCTATCAATGTTTCCCAACCTTGTAAAAAACGTTTGATTTTCAATAAAATTTTAAATTAATTTATATGGTGTCAAGTTACTCTACCTCAAAGTAGGATTGCCAGCTCGTATGAGCCCTATTGCATGACTGATACGTTTATTGAGGAGGCGTTGACACTGCAGGATTTATTGAATGCAAAGTGACAAACTCAATTTCTTGCATAGCGGAGAGCTATGAATACTGGGAAAAACATTAACCAATTGACGACGACGAACAGGAGCTGGATTCTGTATCCTCTGAGGCTGAGCATACTTAAGAGGAATAACATTGGATTGTAGACTTTCGTGGAGATCATCAAAAGCGCCAGGCTGACAGTGAACAGGGAATGCGGAATGTTTATTTTGACCAGGGAAACCACAGATACGAGAGCCAAGGCTATTCCTAGAGCTCGGCATATGATCTCGGGAAGGGTGTAGAGGGCGCTGAATGGCGGTGGTATGTGTACGGTGATGATGCGGTACTTGACTTTCAGATGGACGTCACCAGCCCAGACGAGGAGCAGGTATCGGCCGCCTTGGGAAGGTTCGAACTCTATTATGGTCTTGTCGTGGTTGAATTCTGACTTGAATCTCATTTGGATGGAAACTATGGTATCTGTCAATAGAAGGAACGAAATAGGTTAGAAACAAAATAACGTCATAGTAATATTATCAAATGGACGTTGGGTACTGTCTTGCCGCGTTTGAATGACAGGGAAAGGCGTCCTCCTGCCAGACCAGAGGACAGTTCACTGTTAGCCTCATCACACTGCTTCCTGCTCAACCCTAATTTACCTGGAGCGACCATTTTTATGGATAGTGGGAGAGAATGGGGTCGGGAACCGTTAACCTGAAATGAGGTGTCTCTTCCAAGAGAGTGCATCTCATGATTCGTCCTTCATACAAGGCTAGAGTCCAAGGTGCCACAATTCTCTATGCAGTTAGTCCCCCTCATCCTATCTGCACCCTCTCTATCTACTCCTATCTTGATATTGATGAGTGTGATGACATATTAAATATATGCAAAAGTCAAACCTGCTGTGAAAAGGTTGTAGATCACTTCCCCCACTTTTAGTAAACCCTGCCATTCAAACGCAGCAAGACAGTAGGTGCAACGTCATATTACATGGAAGTACCTAGGAATTGCCATGATGGAGGGGGTAAACCAGCTGCTCAAACAGCATAGGTAGTTTTCCCTCCAGCAAGCTTCAGGAAAGGTAAGGCGATGTGTCGGTTTGAATCCCTTTGGAACTAGTGATTAGATTAACCAGCTTATCTCAGAAGAGATACAGGGCTGTTGGTTCAGGCGATCCTAATCACCACAGCTTTCAAGAATCGTGAATGTACCAGTCGAAATGACGTGGTAAATCTCTCTTACCGTCACAGAACTGTGGGCTTTACATAATCCGAATACTTCACGATTTTTATAGATGTCAAATAAGCAGGTACCTGGTGGGATTTTCAACACGGTTCGACCATCTCCTACTTCCAAGAGCTTCAATTCCTTGTCGACGACGCGTGAGTTGAGTTTGAAGAACCACAGTCTCACGTTGGCATCACACCAAGGGAAAAACGCATCAGATGTTACATTCTTGGGACAAATGAACGTTAGAGTCGGCCAAGTTGCGGCCAAGTTACTAACGACTTTGAAATACTCCTCCTTGAATCCTTCAACTGGGAATTCATAAGAGCCGTGAACCGTCAATACGTAAGCTGTGGTGCTTCTAGGTTCAACTGGTTTGACCAAGTCGCATTTGACGCCGTAGTAGAGATTGGAAATCCTGAAATTCATATTGATAATTTCGCTTTTTGGGTCATAATCGCCAACAACATAAGATTTTATTGAAGCTGCTGGGATTCTCGTTTTGGGGAATCCACTGGCTCGGACGTAAGAGTAGGTGTCAAGAGTGTTCATCAAGAACACACGTGCGGTGTTGTATTCCAATTGCTTCGTTTGCACAGCTTCAGTTTCAGCTTGAATCCAAATTGACAATGAGGCGGCAATGCAACTGAACAGGTAGGAAAGGATAATCATTAACGAATACGTGGGTATGTAGGATGTAACTTTGAGTTTTCTCACGAATGGAATAAACAAGTATTCAGTTATTGGAATGAAAATCCCAGTGATGATCGCACACAATGCATTGAGATCGGTGATAATGAATATTCCGGTACGGACTAGGTTGAAATACTGAAATATCCATGGTAGATCCATATTTTGGAGTGTCGTGGAGTTGAAAGAAAGCGTCAAAACAATGGCGAAGACTTTTGTGGCCTTTTTGCAGTCCATGACTGTGTTGTAGTCGAAGTGATTGAGCATGACGTCGAAGCATGTGCCGTTTTTCAGGTGGTGGGTCGCTTTGTTTAGACACCTCATCGCCACGAAAGTGTCGCCAGGCTTGGATTCGGCTTTCCGAAACTGGTTTTTCTTGAGGAGCGTGATGACGATGAACGCACCCATAATGAAAGGGTAGGAGAAGATGAACACGGCTGACAGGAAGTGTAAGGAAATCCCTTCATCTCCAAACCGCAAGCATACTTGCAGAATGCCGGACAACAAGTAAGTTGTAGTATAGTAAATGGTGATGACGAATTTAGACGGAGGTCCCACTCTTTCTGGGAGCTGCAGGAGAACGTAAGATATGAAGATGGGTTTGGCAACCTGAGATACGAAGCACAACGCGAGTAGAAACCACTGAGTGAAGACGAACAGTGAACGAAAGAAAACGACGATGGTGAAAGATATGGCTACCGCAGAGATCACACAGTGGCAGCCGATCACTGCGTACTGGTGGACACAATAGTTGTCAATAAATGGAGCGATGAGAAAACTCAATAATGTTCCGCAGTAATCGCTTGCTATATGCTGGTGGAGGTATTTCCAGGTTCCATCTTCGTTTATTGCTTGAGTTCGTGGTAAAAGGAAGACAAATTTTGAGATGACTTCGAAATAAACTGGAACAAAAAAGGAAACTGACTTGACTACACTTTTGAAAAATCCACAATTTGAGGCATTCAAGCGTCACCCGTGGGTGTATTGGCGGATTTTTAACCCAAAATCACTTTCATGTTGATAACTGCCGGGAAAAATCAAATGATTGCCTAGTTTTTCAAAATATTCGACAAACTTCACTTATGAAATTGTCGTAAAAAGGCCCCCAAAACTCACTATCGACCGTCCGAATCCATTGATACTAATTAAAACTTTCGATTTCTGGTTTTTGGGTTGTCGGGGCACATTTTATTAGAACATGTTGGAAATTTGCAACATTTTTTCAGGATTGGAAGGCAGTGAGTGTTGGGTTGGGTTTTTGCTGGTAGAGCACCTGCACCTAAAACTAGTACCTACCTAGTTAATACTGTGCAGTTACTACATCGTATCGAGCCTTGTAGAAATTCATGAATTAGGTCCTAGATCAAGTTTGTTCTGAGTACTTCTTTTTATTTCTTTGGCGAACGGAAACAATAACTGCGCATTGGAAAGGAACAGAATCCCAACCAAGGCTGCAACTGTTTCCGTTTCAAATTGATGTTTCCACACTTCATTTTCACCAAAAATTTCACTGATATTAAATAAAGATACCAACCTAACGCGATGAACATAAATAAGGTTTTCCATTTCTTGGGCGGGTCCCCAAATGCGGTCTCGTCAAATTTATTTTTGATGAGAGCAATCAATCCAGCCATGTTCCAGTGAACTTCCTTTTAGGTACGAGGAATTACGTACGCACAAGTAAAAAAAATCAATACCCAGAAAAATCACTAGAAATACACAGGTATAGGATTGAATATTTGAATGACTATTCTTGTCTTGGCGACTTTTTCCCGATTCTCTTGAATCCAAGTTACCTGTTACCATATTGGTTACCTTCCTTTCTACCTATTTCTAGATTTTTCATTCAATATCCAAATGGGAAGACATTTTAATGATACCAATGAAATAGGTGGCTGATTACAATGATTTGCTCTCGTTGGTAATAATCCATATTGATGTGGTTCTTTCAAACGAGTCTCAAACTTCATTTTCAACTTATCGAATATTTTAGCTGTAGCTCATGTCGCCAAAGCATCCCAAAGTCATATGATTTGTTGACCAAGAAACTACAAAATCTATTGGTTGTCAACTTTCGTTCCGAATTATAATCACTTTTGGTATTCGAAATTCTTTGTCAAATTCTGAATCTCCTCGACCACAAATGTGCAGCGGCAGCAATGAACCCAACTTCAGCTTCGTCTATTCGTATTACACGGATCCGAGTAAGATATTGCTGAATTTCTACAGTTTTCATAGGCGACGATCACTATTCATTATATTATATTTTGTACTTATTGATTCTATCTTGATCATCAACAAGGGAACAATCAAAACAAAAAACACCTCTGCCAAGTTGGGTGGGCAGTTAGCTTCCTCAGATAGTGCAGCTTGACAGCCAGATGGCGATGAAATTAATAGGAAACCGTCTTGGGACTAAGGAAGGGATAAGGATGGCCACCGTACAATCCCTGGAAATGTCTTCAAAATTGGTCAAATAGGTTCAGATACCAGCCAAAATTGGACAGAAAGCTTTGAAACTCAGAAAGCAACTGGACATTTCGATTTTGGAACACAAATCTTCTTGCACTAATATGAGGTTTTCCTGCGGCATTGAGGAAGCAATGCACATAATGCGGGTTTGATTTCAATATTCGTAGGGATCGTGGAGGCGCAGAGGGTGCAGGAAGAAGTAATAGCGCACTGCAAACACAACGCAGAGTTACTCACAAACGAAATGACAGAGCTGAAGACCATTTTGGCAGCCATCACTATGAAATACAAGGTTGCCGAAGATGCTAGAAAGGTGACCTTGGAGTATACCTAGCAGTGAGAGTTACTATTTAATAGTACCAACTGTGTAAAAATGTTCAGGTTATAAAGATTATCTTTATGCATATGTAAGTATATAAGCGGAGAACGTCTGTCAAGTGGGCGTGGCTCCTTCTCGTGTTTTTGGTATAAGGTTTGTTCGCAGTGACCAATTTACTGGTAAGAAACCGTTTGCAACAACGTTCGGGTGTTCGTAGTGACTTCTGATCATTTGGGACTGTTTGCAGTGTCCTTCAAACTGTCCTTCGGAACTGAGTGTCCTTCTGATTAGTTCGGTCAGAAGAATTTTCGCTTGCAGCTTCCAACGGTTCGGAAATAGATGTTGGTTGTTCATGCGCACTTTACTAGTTTCAATTCGGTTTGTAAACGGTTTATAAACCAATTGTGAATGACACAGCGATCAAACCGATAATGTTTGGTTTAACCAGCCCAATTTCTTGAAAGTCCATCAAATATTCAGATGGAAGGTGTGGGAAGGACTTTTGGAGCTTCCTCCTTTCCTGCTACGTGGAGCTCTCACTATTGCGCATCGAACTATGGACCTAACAAGAAAAGTTTCATTCATACAGCATGAGTTGATGAGCGAATTTTCAAAGAATTATTTTAAACCGATTTGGTGGGTGATTCTTATAGGAAATTTCACGCTACGATGGTAATTTACAACAAAAATCTTAAAAACATGTTTTAGAGATTGTGGACTCTAAATTTTCAAAATTTGACCCATTGGAGTAATCCAAAAATTCTGGCCAACGAACTCATCCTTTCTTTTGATATTATTGACATTTTAAATTTTTTAAATCAATTAATTAAATAAATGAATTAAATAATTAATTAATCATATAAATTAATTTGTTTAAATGTACCTTTTATTATTTTTTTAATTTAATTTTTTTAAATACCCTACATACCGTCCACTTTATATTGTCACCAAAGTGATGAGGCGTTTTGTTACCGAATCCTGGGTCGGTACGCCAAGTGCAAACCTCCCATACCTAATACATTATATTTTATGAGTTATCTTCCTTGTTTGATAGGTAATGTACAAGAGAAATTCCATACTGATGGACGACAATGCATTCCTGCAGCAGAGGTAAGTTAACCAACACACATTTTTTTGTAGGTTTTCTCGTTTTTTTTTTTTTTTAATTGTTTGTATTTTTAGGGTTGTTTGGAGAGGGGTGAAGTATTTGGTTTTATTATTCTCTTAGTAATAGTAATTTTTTTGTGGTCTCATTCCTTACAGCTAGTTTGGTTGCCAATCGGGCACACCATGGAATGATTCTCCAAGAAAAGAAATAGTGGGCAACACCAACAAAAGTAGAGGGACGCAGGGACACAAGAACATTCATCCTGAAGAAAGAAGAAGGACAATGGATGATTCCGTGGTGTGCCTGATTGGCAAGCAAACTAGCTGTAAGGAATGAGACCACGAGTGACCATACTACGAATGAAATGCTCTGATGAGGATGGAAGCATCGAAAGCGCTCAGTGAGACAATAATAATAAAACCAAAAAAACTGAAGTGTCACTATACTTTACCCCTCTCCAAACATATCGTCAATCCCACTGCAACACCGGCTAACTGACATTTTGGCGGTTTTGGGGTTATGACTGATCTAGAATCAATTTTTCGCGCCGAATCGAATGGTGAGCTCGGATTTGCTCTCAGAGCAACACTGAACTCGTAATCGCAGAAAAGGTAAAAGTGGGTATCTGAAACCTCCCAAGAACATCAATCTGCTGTTATTTCCATTGAAACTGCTTCGAACTGCTGCTCTCCACTTAGTAAGTATTTAATATGAATTAATACAGGAGTTATTCACCTTTTCTGTGTCATTTACTGATTATTACTTCTTACCGATTATGATTCACTTTCGGTTTCCTTCGGATTTGGAAGCAAAACTTCTTTTTCGGGAGGCTTGAAAATTCGCCAGCAGTTTGCCACTGTTGTCTTCTCATTATGAAGGCAGACATCGGGATCATGAGAGTAACAACACAGGCATGTACATGGGAGTGTGAAACATCAGCAGCTATCTGACCATTTTTACATTACAATTCCATGGAAAACATTGAAAATGGTTACTAAAGTGCATATTAATCACGAGGTGAAGTGGACGTGTAATAAATCTAGGTGAAGAATAAATAATTGAAAATCAGTTTTTTGCCACTCCTGAAAAGTTGGTGAAAATCAGTTAGCCGGTGTTGCAGTGGGACCGACGATATTACATCCATCAGGGACAAGAAAGTTGAACTTTCAAGTAGATTGTCAAAGAGAGCCTTAACGTCATACTACAATAATAATTAAATTATTTTTCTTCAATGTTCCTCATAATATTTAGATCAAATCCAGTCTTATCTATTCCAGGCTCAAAGAAACCGAAATCCGGCGTGCTTTCGCTGAAAAAGCGGCCGATTCGTCGGAAAAGGAACTGAGGGAGAGCGTTGAAACCGTCAAGAGGCTGGAGACTGCTTTGAAAGAAATAATAAGCGAAGGGGTGAATCAGGACAAGAAGAAGCGTCGAGCACTTCTGCTCAGGGAGAGGGCTACTTCGACTACGGACATTCCTGCACTACCTGTGGTAGGTACATTACTATACAAAATGAATCGTATTGTATTGTGCGTATACAGGGTGTTCGCTAATAAGTGGTCCACCCTTTCTATTTCCGTTGTTTCGAGGGGTGGAAAAAAACTTCAAATCGTAACCGCCCCTAATTTTTCACAAGGAATTCAACCATCATATATTCGCGCGCGCGTAAATGAGCGCAACGCGCATCAACTTCGTATTTTCAAATGGGAACCCCCTTTTGATTAATTATCAATAATGAACCTTTGGAATTGAGCACGAACAAAAAAAATTTAACCCCCCCTCAAAATTTGAGGTTTTACGTTTCAAGATACGTAGAATCCAAAAATCGAATTAAAAAAATCCGTCCGTCCACCGTACGCGGCACTTTCCTTAGTTACCATGGTCCAAAATTAATGAAATTTGGTATGCCGACCCCATTCATGGTCTAGTTGTGCCTCGAAGCTTTTCGTTACCGTCAGTCTTCTCTAAGGGGTAGAAAATAGGGGATGAAATTTTCAAAACGCCCTAGCTCGAAAATTTCATATAGGAAGGTATATTTTTTCCATCGATTTAAAATAGAACACAATTTTAGCGTCGAATGAGACCTTGTGGAGCGTTTTAAGACCAACCGTTCGCTCCCTGCAAGGACTTAAGGGTTGAACGAAAAAAAAGAGCAGAAACACGAGTGTGAATCGCAATTCTTCCCAAGTAGGCAAAATCTCCGTTCAAATATCAGCTGTTCAAATGCAACTTTCTTTCGATTCCACCGAACCAAGTTTGTTGTTCACTTTCAGAAGCTTCCTTAGTTACTGAATTTCATTAAGAATGAATGATACAACTCTCCCATAATAATAATTACAGGAAGGTACCTACTCAATCCTCACGATAGTATCCAGTCGAAGGAGAAAAGCTCATAATTTGGTTTTATTTCGATACAATCCCTCATCCCTATGTACCTCCTGTTTAGGATCGTGTTAGAATATTTTTGATACCATTTACTAATTTTTTCAAACTTGTGATACTGAACATTGCTACTTTTCTTTGTACCTAACGGATAGTTAATAAGAGCCAATTTTTTGTTATTGAAGGAGTCGACCCCGGAAGGATCAGGAGACATCGCTGATGAAGAGTTTGAACAAACACAAGCCGAAAAACCATTGGAAGAGTAAGTACACATTCTTATTCAAGGAACCTGTCCGAATGTTCCGAGTGGTTGGGTAGGCACCTTCTACTGATTCAGACCCTCAGTGAATCGTTTCACCATTCCCAATCCATCACAATGGAGAAACGTATGGCAAAGTCGCCTTCTGCCTGCTAATGTAGATTAAGGAGCGTCTCAAATGTCAATTCGTATGTCAAACAGGCCGATCGATCTATTAATCCGATTTTGAATCTGGAAATTGATTTGGATTCTCCAAGCAAACTTATGTCATGGATACCTGACATTTAAAAAAATGTTCAAAATTGATCAAAAAAATTTGCACACTATGGAAGAAATTAAAAAAAAAAAATCAAAACTGAATATACAAACCTAGGTTTAGTGATACCATTCACAGAAAGCTTTGCAGAATGGGAATCGGTCCACCCGTTCAAGAGAAAAAAGGAAATTAATTTTCGTTCATTTTGAAGCGCAACGTGGTGGCAGCTTTTGGAACTAAACGCGGGACATATCGCCTTAACCTCATCTGATAAGCATGAAACATCAATTCCGGTCCGTTTCTAGGTTGCAAGGGTATTAAAGGGTTCAGAAGAGTGATAGAGGGGGTGTAATAAGGAAGGGGAGAAGGGACCAAGGACTCCACCCTGATGCACTCCGGCTCTTGGGAGCCAATGGGATTGCAATGCCTACCAGTATCGATGTTAGAGCACCGACATGTGCTATCGATAGCTTATTGATAGAAATTATCGAAGCCCTCCTCCACCGTGATTCTAGATTCCACTTTTTTGGGGATTTCTAGCTTCAAAAGCTCCCATTGGCTGGTGGTGATGTCCCATCTCAATCCTTCTTCTAAACTCTCTGAAGGGTATCCGTAAGGTTGTAGTGATGCTTTTTCAGTTAGGGATGCAAAATCGATCGCCAAAAATCGATTTTGATAATCATTTCTCAATCGAAAGCTTATAATCGATTGCACCAATTAATCGGGTGAAAAAAAACAACAAAAAACGATTTTTTCAAGAAACTTATTTAATTTTATTAAAAATTAATATATGTGAATGTTTTGGTAGTTTGGTATTTTACCTATCGAAATTCTGTATGTTTTTATGTGTTTAGAATTCAATTGTCTTTTTGTTCACAAAAATAATGGAACTTCCAATGGGTGCATGGAAAATAAATCTATAACGGTGGTTTCATTCAGGAATGAAACTTTAAAAACTTACTTGGTTCCGATTTTTCGGACTGTTTCCGATGTTTTTTTGCAATCGATTTTCGAAGACAAAATAATTGATTTCGGGCTAAAAATCAGAACAATCAATCAATGACCAAAAAACGAAAATCGGAGGAGAAAATCGAAAATCGATTTGCATCCCTATTTCCAATGTAGGTTGGTAGGAACATTCATTCAATACTTTGTTCATTTCATTTCATCCAATAACTATCTGTTTTACAGTGAAATGGAAGAAGATGAACCGGAACTCGTGCAGGTAAAATCCATGAAAATCATGCAGGAAAGAGCCGCAGGAGATTCGAAAAAAATTTCGAAAACCCACTCGAAAGAAACTGCGCCGGAGCGAGCTCTGGACAGGGTGAGACACGTCAAATTGGTCAAAGTCAGTCAGGAACTCGAACGGCTGAAACACATGAACTCTTGGAAGACGTCGGAACTTGGTTTCAAATCTCGCGAACTCAAGGTTTGTTTTACCTCAACTTCATTACTCAAAGTACAATATTACATCTAAAGGGTATGGTTTTGGGCAGCCATTGTTTAGGTAGGTAGTGGGAAATCTAAAGGGTTTATTCCGTAGAGACCTCAGCTTTAAGATGTTTATTTTTTGGTTTCAGGTCATTTATTCTATATGACTTTTATGATGTTTATTTTCTCTTTTCGTACTGTTTACTTTCAAAAATTGGCCATTTCATGATGTTAAAAAAAAAGTATGACATTATCGTCAAATAATTTTTGTTCGTTCTACGTACAGCAGATTAGGTTGTTCACTGGAAAAGAATATCTATTACTGGATAAAAGGATTACATTTTACAACTTTCCATTATATATTTACGACATTTATTATTTACAACATTTACATTACATAGTTGCAAAATTTAATAATTCAATATTCAAAATTATCATTTTAAAATACAATTAAATGTTGTTCGATATGTTATATACAAGTTAGTACGCTTGTCAGTCAAAAGCGTCTTGAATAGGAAAACGAGCCCTCGACGTCTTGAGCTGGCACCTCAGCTGCAGGGTTAAGGCCAACATTCGGCTGTTTACCTGCCTCTGAATGCGGATAATCCGATCAGGAAGCGCAAGTTTACCTGCCTCTGAATACGGATAATCCGATCAGGAAGCGCAAGTTTACATGCCTCTGAATATGGATAACGCAATCAAGAAGCGCAACGGGCCTTCCCCATTCACTAATTAGGGCACCAGTGTGATATTTTTGGTTCGAAGTGCCTTACTTTTACGTTGACTTGAGACTAAAGTGGCTCTGAACTGCCAAAAACGTCAATTTCATGATAAAATTTAAAAAATATGACAAAATAGCAAAAAAAAAACCCATTTTATGACATTTATTCAAAATCATATATATATATGACATAATCAAAGATGACATTATGAGGTCTCCAGTGATAAGAATACAGCTGTTTATGTACCTTACTGGAGTATCCGTCGTAACCAGTAAGCCCAGTACAGCTGGCGTGCGCTTACGATGTATTAAGGAGTACTCCCTTGCCAAGCTCGCCACCTGTACTCGACTTAAGGTACCTATTCGTAAACAAGTCAAAGTACAAGTTGCGACTGGCCGTAATGAATATTCAAGAAGGTATAGACTAAAAAATTCTGCCGAATCGGGTGGGCAGTATGGCCCTCACTTTCATAAACGTGCCTAGAGTAAGTGTCTATAACCAGGAAAATCCCTGAAAATTTCATTCTAATGGAGGTGGAAATAGTAAGGGGGAGATTATTGCAAGGATGTAAATAATATATACACTTAGTATCCTTATATGTACCCATGTGGAGGATTAATTTTCCGTTTTTCGACTTTTCAGTGGATATTATATTTATTCATAAGCTTGTTCTACTACGTACCTAACTTCTCTGTTACCAAAACTCAGTTCATATAGCCATAGTCTCTACGAGTTCTTCATTTTGTTTGTAGCTCTTGAAAATGGCTGAATAAACGGCCGAAACTTCGGTAAAATAAAGACAAATTCGCTGAATATGTCAATAACAATCAATAGAATATACAATATAAGTATTATAATACAGGGTGCGGCAAAAAAACCGATCTAATTTAAATTACGAATAACAAAAAGAATAACAGTGTTACAATATGTTTTATTGGATATTACAGACTGTTATTGATTGCCATTAACAAAAAATTACATATGAGCAGCAAAATCCATCAGTTTATGTTTTGAAGATCACGTCCTTCAAATGGCGTCCCTCTTTGATCAAGCACTCTTCCAGTCTTGCTCCAAAACTGTCAAACACTTTACTTAGCATTTCCGGGGTCAGGTTGGCGATCTCTAGACTTATGGCCTCCTTTAGTTCGTCCAATGTGCGAGGCTTGTTTGTGTACACTCGTGACTTTAAGAAGCCCCACAAAGAAAAAATCACAGACACTTAGGTCAGGTGAGCGTGCAAAGAGGGACGCCATTTGAAGGACGTGATCTTCAAAACATAAACTGATGGATTTTGCTGCTCATATGTAATTTTTTGTTAATGGCAATCAATAACAGTCTGTAATATCCAATAAAACATATTGTAACACTGTTATTCTTTTAGTTATTCGTAATTTAAATTAGATCGGTTTTTTTGCCGCACCCTGTATATTACGATAGCCGTCCAAATATGAGTGAAATTGGACAATTAGAAAAGAGAAAACAGTGTTTTCTTTTGCGCATGTGCTCACGCTAACGTACTTACCAATTAATTCGTTCCGACTGGAGGGACCGTTCTGGACACATTATGATCACCCTGATATTAATTTGTATTCTGTTGACCACACAGACTGACAAGGACTAACAATTATTGTAGAGCAAGTTTGATTTTTAAAATACGATGGGATACTTTGGTTTTGCAGATGAAAGATGCTGAACTAGCTGAGGCAAAGAAGGAAATTTTGTTGCTGAAAAATAAGCTGACTCAAAACTCGTAAGCTGCCTCATTTATTAATTCGTTTCAGTTATATTTTTTACAATCTAGCTATCATTCAAGAGTAAAAGAATACTGAATCCAGCAAAAGTAGTTAACAGGTCCCATTCATGCAGCATGAGTAGATGAGCCAATTTTCAAAGAATTATTTTAACCGATTTGGTGGGTGATTCTTATTGGAAATTTCACGCTGATTCCCAATATATATTATCATATATCATGATCCTATGTTTGAAATGGCAATTTACACACAGAAAACACTTAAAAACGCGTTTTTTTAAAGCGATTTTTGACTCCAAATGTTCAAAATTCGAACCCTTGGAGTACTCAAAAAATTCTGAACAACGGACTCATCCTTTCTTTTGATATTATTGACATTTTGAAAATTTTCCGGATTTTTGGCTCGATTCCTGGTTCAGATTTCGTCTGGAATGACAAGTGTTAAATTTCAGGAATCGTTTTAGAATGGTCTGAAACCATAAAGAAAATTTTCAAAAATTTGCATTAAATGTTGAAGCCTTTGCAACAGCTTCATTTTCTTCGAAAATCCGCTAAAATACTGAATCTAGCCAAAGTGGTTAAAAACTACGTTAAAACCACATAGTTCCATTTCCAAAATCAGCAAATAGGTATTCATTCACCCGCCCCTATTTAACGCATACCTATCAGTTTTTGCGTTTTTATCGTTTAATTTTGGACAGAATTTAGCTGGTTTCACATATAAATATGGCCTACGCAATTAAGAAAATATTTTATATTTCTGGAAATATTCATATACTTACTTTGACTCAAATAATTATACCTCTTTGTCTATTTCTTTTCCAGTTTATCCAGGAAACGAATAAATGCTAAAAAATGGATTGAAAACGCGACTCAGAAGAGGATTGCATTCAAACCCAACACTATCAAGTATCCCCCACCAAAGACGCCAAAGAAAGACGAGCCCAAAGGCTGACCGATGGAGCGTAGGCAATAGATTGGATTCTCAAGAAGATCATTAGGGGGAAGAAGATCGTAGGGGTCTTCAGCGATCCATCAATCATTTAGAATTTTCAGAATGTAATCAAAATCCGGTTGGGACTTTGTTGGGGTCGTAATTTTATTAAAATTCTGGAACTCGGACTTTGTGTTTATAAGTTTACCACTCACGAGTATTTACCTACCTATCGCAACTAATAGGAACTAGTGTTATTTTTCTTTATATTTTAAAATTTAATACAATTGGAATACCATTTTTATATTTTATATTTTAATTTTTAAATAAAAAAATCAAATAAAAATAAATTTAAAAAATTTATATTTTAAAAACCTAGTGCTACAATTTTATAATATTACCAATACTACATTAGTGACCTATCAAATAAATTGTACCAACAAATATTTAATTGAACATTTCAATAAACATAATCTGCTGGGTCTATAAGATATGTGCGTAAATTGGAGAAATAACTGCTGGCTCGAACTCTAAGATGTGGTCCAGCGAGGTCCATGGCGTCGTAAAAGGATGCCATTATTCCGTAACTTATTGACTCATCACTTGAATTACAATTGGTAGTGAAGTTGGTCATCAATCCTGCGAATATCATGTTTTTAGTTGATGTCAAATGAAATATAAAATGAATTAATGCAGAATACGCAGCATATTTATGAAGAGTGTATTAAACACCACTTACCCACGATGCCATGAAATCCTCCAACCTCGCAGAATACTGGAGATCCTGGCACGAAGTTGCAGAGCGGCACTTCCACTGGCACCATAGTCAAGCAACTTCTTTGCCCCATCACCTCCTTGTTCAAACACTGTTTGAAGTTTGCGGGTACGTATCTGTCTCCTTTAGGAGTCTTTTCAGGGCAGACGAGTTCCTCGCACATGTTCCACATCTGGAAAGCGGTCAAAATCTATCTTAAGCCTTCACTAGTAGACCAGTAAACTCCTAGGAGAGGTTACAGGGTTTTAAATCGTCGTCTAAGCAGCAACATGCTATAACTCAGTTTTTGACCGAAATGAATTTGAGGTCAATCTTCATTCATATTTTCCCACCCGATCGACTGGTGAAGCTCGTTCCGTCAAAAAACCGCTCGTTGCGCCATTTTTGACAGTTTTGCCCACACGATACGATCCAACTTGGTTAAATACATCAGCTGTTTGACAGCGCCTTTCAGAGGAATACGAGGTTTTACGGTTTCTGGAGTTATCGCAAGTTGTCACCGGCAGTTTTTTGTCTCTCCAGAAAAGCTGGGGAAGTTTAGTTATTGCCTGTTGCTGCTTAAACGACGATACAGGCCTAACATTTTAAGCCGCGCCCACACACTATGCAGCTCAAGGGTCGTACAGACCAATTGGCAAACGTGATTAAGAACCTGGACTTCAATCTTTTCTAAAGGCAGAAAGCTGTAATAAAGACAAAGAGTGTAATACAGGTGTACATATTATGTTTTGCAAGCATGAGCTCGATCTCCTGAGTCTGGAGGTCTCAATTCACTAGCCCCAGGAAATGTTGTGAACGAATGCTCTACCCTCAGTAGAAAGGACAGACAAAAAGAAAGTCTTCGACGACCGAGGTGGTTAATTGGTGAGATATTGTGGAATCCTTTCTTCATTGTGGAAGTACCTTAATTTTTTCCAACAATTTCTCGTTCACAACATGTCAACCAGCATAATACCCAATCATTCAATTGAAAACAAATTAAAATCGACAATGCCATGGTTCTTGCAAGCATGTTTAGCAGCAAAATTTGATATTATCAATAAAAAATGCACTAACCTGAAAATTCACATTTGACTCTTCCACGGACCATTCACGGTTATTCAACCACCTGGATGGAAAAGTATTGTCATTAACACTCAGTCATGTTTGTATCGTGTTTCATTTTTACAAGTTTCATTTAATGATGCTTATTAAAAATTGACCCTCGTTGCAAAGGGCCACTGAATGCTCCCAATGCTGATAAAGAAAACAATTACTTACCAAAAAGCCAGGGCTCTACCAGGACTTTATCTCAAATTCGATCAAGATAGATTTGGAATTATTGGGACAACTCTATGCCGACCAACATTCAAGAATATTCTGGGCCGGGGGTTACCTTCTATTTTCAAATATCTGATTCATTTTGAATGATGGTCAGTTCAACAGATTTATTGGTGAATAGTTACCTCAAAACAATGCATCGGCCAACCACGGTGCTTTCTATGGACACGCCATACAATTGCTTCTTCATTTCTTCAGTTTCGGGGGAGTTGACCCACGCCAAACGAGCCCCTCTTGGTTTTTTTGCCAGAGCCAGAAGAGCGTAATCAACTTGGAAAGTTGCGTCACACCTAAAAACATCCAAATGTCAACCAATCTTGCCATTTGAGGTTGATTTGTTAGATTCATCTAAGTCCAAACTCTCTTTGCCAGCGGAACTATGATAAGCAGCAAAACAATGGATTTATTGAGGGTTAGTCCATAAGCTTTAGGCCATTGGTTCAGAGCGTGGTTCAAGAAGATCATTGAGGCTCGTAAAATAGAGGATCGCTTAGGCATAAAGCATTGTTATATGGAAACCTGGCAACCATGGACCATTCTTCATAATACATCTAAAGGGTCAGTTCTGCTACTGATACATCTGTCGTAACAGGTGGCGAGTGCATTCGATGTAAGGACATCATCATCATCAGGCCTGATGATGATGTCCTTTGGCACATCAAAAACTGGCCACCTGTACTCGACTCTCTAGTTACGATGGATTCTTCATGTAAGGTAACTCCTGAAACAATTGCACTCTTTGTATAGGTTGCTCCATGTTCTGATTCAACATTCAATCACATAGCAACCCTCCCCCCGTCTTATATAAATAAATCGATGCCATAATCGATTTCTTGTAGTCACCCTCAAAATTTCAAGTTTTGGCTGCTCAGGAATTACTTTGAGTGAAGGACGATTCTATCCACCCCAACTTGGTTGGTTTTTTCCTTCTTTGAATGCTCGTCTCCCATAAGGCCTACCATGATGCTGCTACTTGCTATAGGATGCACCTTAGCAGAATGGGACGCTTGATGCCACGGAGAAGCCATTTCACCTGCGAAATACACCATTTGTTTGCAACGAGATAGTCCACTACCACTGTTTACCTACTGCTCATATAGGAATATCCTCGCAATTTTTTCACGGTTCAATACTAATACTTATACTTATACTTATAGTGGATATTACACGTGAAAGTTCAAACAGCTCTGGTAATGATATCAACTTACCATCATTTCCATAAGCTACGCAGCTACAAGGGACAATAGCTATGTTAAAGTCTACGAGAGCCCCATAGCAGTACTGCGGCTGTCTTGGCCAATCAGCAACCCTCCTTGTATAGTATATTTTGACCACTGCGTTTTGTCGTAGACCACTATAGTATTCAATGTGGAATAAGTCCATTTCCTGGTCCTTCCCCTATATCAATGAATAGCACAGAAGAAATAGAATAGGAGAAATTGTTGGAGTTAGCATGCTGCTACCCCTAGAATCCATGATTTGAGGGGTCTTTCCCCATCCCAAGCACTGTCTGTCTCCCTATAAATAAGGGAAAATATTATCCGTGATCCTACCTACTTGGCGTAGTCTGGACTAATAACCTATTGAATAAATCTGAGCGACATTTGATAACATATTGTATTCTAATTTTTGATAAAGTACAGAATGCCACACTGACACTACTTACTCACTCGTACCTACAATGACACCAACAGACTGATAGAAGACCCCGTCAAATTATGGGCTCTAGGGGTAGCAGCAAGCCAACTCCTACAGGTATCAAGATGTGACTATTATTATACTGTCTCAGCTGCAAAGTTCTTTTAAGCCTGTAGCAGATTGACCAAAGGTTTCTAACGCAAGCTTGGTGTCTAACAAAATAGAAATAACTTTGACAAGTTTGACCGATAAAAACCTCATGAAAATCAATAATTCATCATGCATTGCTGCAGATGACCGAAGAATTATAACTTTTTTGTTGATTTAATGTCCATTCTTACCTAACATTCAATAATTGGTGAAGGTTCTTGACCGTGAGTGTAAGCCAGAACTTAACTCGGTACGAACTAAATCACT
>JAEMON010000014.1:15093942-15104569 GCA_030264115.1 Lygus lineolaris | reverse complement strand
ATAGACAACGTTTTTCTCTTTAACTCCGGTTTCTTTTTACTGAAATCCCACAACTTCGTCGCGAGTGATTTACCTAGTTCGCTGCATTTGAAGTCAAAATACCGCATTTTTCTGTTACCCATTTGCATGTTTGGTTGCAGCATTAATGAAGTACCAATATACGAGTAGATAGTACTGCAGTCTGAAAGTAGCTTCAAACACGAGTTTTGGAGATCAATCGTTTCTAAATTTTCGCTAAATTTTGTTTGTGTCCAGTTAGTGTTGTCAGTCATTTTTCTCTGTTCACTTATTACTGGTACTGAATTCGTACATTACAGAGAATGAAAAAATATAGGGTGGAGAACGTTCGACGAGTGAGGACGGCGCTCGAGGTTTACCTCTCCTTCATGACCTATCTGTTGTGCGGGTTTGCATATCATACAGAAGATTGGGGGCCCGACTTTACATTCCTTGATGAAAGCACGGTCACCTATTCACCCTTTTGAGTTTAATTTTGATGAATTTGGAGCTGATCTGAGAGCTCAATCTTCAAAACAATTTATGTGGAGCTCAGTTTATCTATGAGCTCAATTTTCGACTCAGCAGATGCAGTAGATCAACTTTCGACTAGGATGGTCTGGGAGCTCAATTTTCGACTCAACAGATGCAGTAGGTCACCTTTCGACTAGGATGGTCTGGGAGCTCAATTTTTGACTAGGATGGTCTGGGAGCTCAATTTTTGACTTAATCATTCAATCAATAAGGTTTTATTTAAACATAATATCAGTAGGTACTGCATGATTTTTTACATGCCCCAATATAGTGCAGCGAAGGGCCATTTATAGGGTTGGCTCTTTGTATATAAGACAACACATAGATATATTACGAGTATTTCACATTATATTTTTAATTTACAACTGTAATATTATAATACTTATAAAATTAACGTACTCTGATTTTAGTTCATGTTTCACTGTATTTACCATTTATAAACTCAAGTATTATTCATTTTATTTTTTAGTAATTTTCGATTCAGCAGATGCAGTTCTATGCTCAATTTTCGACCTAGATGGTCTCAATTTTTGACTCAGCCATACAAATAACCTCAATTTCCGACTCAGCCAATCTAGGTATAAGCTCAATTTTCGACTCATCCGATCTTGACTTTATTTTCGACTCAATTTGTTAGTGATTTAAAATTGCCCGACCAAGATTCGAAGAATTGTCCGACTTGTCACGACCGGATGTTACCGGCCAGTCTTGTTGGCGTGAATATTTCGGGGAATTCACGTTAAATCATGGGCAACGGTGGCTATTTGTCCACAATCCCTGTAATTTTTATCAAAACTGTATCATTAGCTTCGGGGTTTTACCTGGGACGAGAATAATTCTCGTCTGACCACAGACAGACACGGAGTGGAATTTGTTTTGGAAGCTATGAAACTTCAAAACTTATGTTCCAAATTTTTGTCTCTGAAGTATAAATTCAATGGTAAAATATGAATTTGGAGGTATATGAATTTAATTAATTTAATACTGATCCTTGATACTTATTTGTTCAGTAAAGAACGAGCAATATCAAGATTTATGATACTATGATATAATTGTATTTATGATTAAGTACGGATCTCTTTCGTGAATATTCTAGCCTGTTTTTCCGTTTGATAGCGTTGGACGTTCAAATGTTGGCCACCGATGGGGCGGATAAAAGCAAGTCCGGAGTGGGAAATTTAGAGACCCCTACAGTGGGCACAGAGCCCATCGAAAAGGACAGGAAGTTCGTTACTGGAGGCAACTTTAAGATGAATGGAACCAAGAAAGAACTCGAAACCATCATAGGCCACCTGTCGAAGGCTAAATTGGACCCCAACGTTGGTGAGAATTTGAAGCCGTAATACAAAAATGTCAACCCTTTCCCAGAGAAGAGCTGAATTTTTAAAAATACCTAGGAGCGGAGCTTTACTAGCCCCTACTTTCCTTATGTACTTGTGAAGACCCAAAAACGGATATTTTTGCTGTATTTCGGATAATTGCTGCCCTAGGAGTGAGTATTTCTGGAGATCAGGGTATGTTATGTCATCTGTACGTGATTCATAATATCTTTAATAGGAATTTCACGTACTTATCTACTATCAGCATACCTAAGTACCTAATATATTTATTTAGGACTTTCAGCATTCTCCATTTCGTTTGCGTGGGACATTCAAACCAGCAACATCATACTATTTTGTAGGTAGGTAGCTACTATTACTATATCGAAGGCACTTCTATAAAGGTACATACAACTTTTACACTTCAACCAATGTACTTCTATCTAAGGTACTTCTACCGTAGGTACTTCTATCGTAGGTACTTCTATCGAAAGTACTTCTATCGAAGGCACTTCAAACGAAGGTACTTTTATCAAAGGAACTTCTATCTAAGGTACTTCTATCGAAGATACTTCTTTCGAAGGTACTTCTATCGAAAGTACTTCTACCGAAGGTACTTCTATCGAAGGTAGGACTACTATAAAGGTACATAGTACTTCAGTTTTACTTAAGTATTACATTTTTACATACTTTTTTAAATTTTTTACATTTTACATTTTTACATTTTACATTTTTAAATTTTACATTATTACAGTTTTACATACTTTTTACAGTTTTAAATTTTTTACATTTTACATTTTTTACATTTTTTTACATTTTTCATACATTTTTACCAACATTTTTACTTATTACATTTTTACATACTTTTCATTTTTATTTTTGTTAGTTGTCGCTGACAAAAATATTATTACTTATAGGTATATGTTTTTCAGAAGTGTTTGTGAGCCCACCGGCCGTCTACATGGAGCACACGAAAAAGCTGCTCCCCAAAAACATTGCACTCGCCGCGCAAAATTGTTACATGAAGGAAAAAGGGCCTTTCACAGGTAGGCTTGCAGTTGGTCTGCAGACCAGCAACTCACATTCAGGTAGGGGGGAGGTCTAGTGGATAGGAAGGTCGCCGGCGTGCAGTGGCTCAAACTATGTTTTTCCGGAAAAAAATATCGTCCCCTCCAGTTCTCGCCCTCATTCCGAATATACCATAATAATATTATGTTTATATATACCTAGAAAAGCTAATTAGCTGCGACATCTTGATAAATCCTCAAAACTCACGTTTTTGGCAAGTGGAACCACTCAAAATTGTTTTCGTATGAAAGAAAAGGTGAAGGTCTGACACTTTCGAGTAGAATGAGACCAACGCCAGCTCATCAACGCAGCCATGATTTTTGGTGCTTTTTCAAAGTTTTCCATTTTCGCAACCTTTTCCGTGTTCACAACCAATAGTCAAGAAACTGGAAAACTGTGAGGGAACACCAACAATCACGGCTACTGTGTTGGTGAGCAGGCGTTGGTCTCATTCGATGCAGAACTCTCAGGTCTTCAACTGTTTTTTTTTATAATAACGGATTTTTTAATAACAGAATCCTGGGTGGTATTTTGAGCCACTGTGCGGCGTTACCGTTTTGCGGACTTGAGCTCAGCTAACCCAACCAAAGAATCAGGTTATGACTGCGAGAGAATTTAATGGCCTGGCGTTTGCTTGTACTGAAGTGGCACACATGACACACAGTGGCACACGTAACTGATCGACAAATAGATTTTGAGATCGTCTGCTTATGAAAGACGCCCTGGGTCGTGACCAAAGATATCAGCTAGGTCGTCGATGAACACAATGGACATCAGAGGGGCGAGATGGGATCCCTGAGGCACTCCCGATGAGGCTTGACAAGCACTCTACGGGAAGGATAAACCAGTATTGGTGTGCACCCTCAAGCCCAGTCAATAGGTGTACTAGGGTGAAATGGTTAGCTTTTCCCAATCAAATTCAACGTTTTCCCAATTAAATTCAACATTTTCTCAATCAAATTGATTGCTAAAGTTACCAATCAACGTTTTAGAAATCGTTGAATATGATCGGGAAAGTTGCAGGTATATCATAATGTTTCTGAAATCAATTGAATGATATTATTTTCTTGTTATGCAGGTGAAATTAGCCCTGGAATGATCAAAGACGTTGGTGGCACTTGGGTCATTTTAGGACACTCTGAAAGGCGAGTGCTCTTCGGCGAAACTGATAATGTAAGTTTCTGTTCGATATGAAAAGTTGTAACATTTCAAGATTATGTATTCCCTATTTTAAGAACGTGTGTATTTAATCAACGTCACTAAGTATGGCCGATTTCACGATGAAGGAAGAGGTTGTGTCAGGATAGCTCAATTCATAAAGGTTCGATTTAAGTGCTAAATGATGGGTTCAAGTCCCAGAAGCTCAGGGCTTTTGGGTTTTCAGCTTCGGACACTGACACCCGGTAGTTCTTTGTCAGAGCACTATCAAACGCTAATTACGGAACTTGAACCTCAGCACTGAGAGGTATTGAAGTACAGTAGGTGACAGGAACAGCACAAGCTCCAAGCAAAAAATACAAATAAAAAATAAAATTAAAATTAAAATTAGAAAATTGTACGACATCTACTACAGCTAGTTCCTTCTCAGGAACTTACCCGTCGGACTCATTACTTACTTACACATTGCGGAAAACTCCATCAACATCGAAGTTGCCGTTCGGGTGTAGATTATGGAAAGCATCAAAGGGCTGTGTGCATATGTCTTAAAGAGGAAACAAAAATGAGCTCGAGAGAAGGAGTGTGGAGCTCATATCAGCGTTACTCCCTGATAGGCGAAGTACCCTCCAGAGAGTTAGAGGGGGCTTCTCAATGGCTGACAATTCTTCCAACAGCGTCAGATGAACAACGATCTGTCGGCAGACCAGTTTCAGGATGCGATATTGCTTCTGAGGGATTTCCAAATTTATCGATGGCTGTGGGTCAGCTTTTGACATCACAAGCGTCAGATGGACAACGATCTGTCAGCAGACCAGTTTCAGGATGCAATATTGCTCCTGAGGGACTTCCAAGACTTTGCGATGGCTATGGGGCAGCTTTTGACATCAATAGCGTCAGATGGACAACGATCTGTTGGCACAAAAGTTTCAGGATGCGATATTGCTCCTGAGGGACTTCCAAGATTTTTACACATCAACCATGCGCTGAACTGCAAAAAGGAAAGGAGGGAGGGGGCAGGTAAATAGGTGCCACTAGCACCTGCGTGACTGTTGCTCCAAACAACTGAGCCTCTCCTGGAGGATGCAGATGGTTTATCCCCAGCCTTCATATCCAACATCAAGATCCAGGGGGTCTGAAACAGTGATGATTTCTTTGATACGAGCATTGTTAATGCTGACGCTGCCTCTTACAGTTTCCAAACTGCGACATAACGGCTAAGCACGGGAAAAGCACGCATAATATGATCGGCCCGCAGAAGATCTGAAGGCTCTTCCTCTCCATTGGTGAGTTCGTGCGATGGGGTCCTCCACAGTTTGCCGTGTCCCTGAAGAGGCTCCCGTTCGCTTTGAGTGAAAATTGTGAATGGCCTCACTCCCAGGTTCTTGGACAGGCACGGAAGAGATTGCAACTATAGCCACGATGAGGGCTCTCATGGGCTTGAGATGCTCGAGCGGGGATGACCGTCTAGATTAGGTAGCTATCACAGAATAACTAAACCGGAATAGCAAAATGAAAAACAATTGTCAATAAATGTAGTTGTAATAAAACAGTTGACAATAATATACTTGTATACAGGTAATTAAGATTATAATAAAGAGCTAATGAGGAAATGAAATGGTCGATTCGGCAGCCTTCTGGAACATTTTCAATATTAATGAAAAACAGCATATTTTTTCATGATTTATAATTTTGGCCTGATTTATAATCATGGACCGATTTTTGGGCCTGAGCCTTTCCATGTTAGACTGAATTCCTCACAATTGAGGAAAAAAACAGCAGTCTAAACCCAACTTGTAGGCTGAAGATCTGGCTTTGGTCTCATTCAACGCGGAATTTGAATTTTTACAACCAGTGCCCTTTTAACAATAAGGTCCAACAACTCTGATTTTACCTTCTCAGCTTGAAGCACCTGCTTACATAATTTTACTTCGATCAGGTTGGAATAAGTAATTTTTTTCCTGGATATTATCCATTCTAATTTATTATTGTTCATTTTATTATTCATCGTCATTTTTGTTGCAGTTGATCGGAGAAAAGGTATGCCGGGCTCTTCATGACGGTCTCAAAGTCGTCGCATGCATAGGGGAATCCCTCAAAGAACGCGAGTCTGGTCAAGCAGAGGAAGTCATTCTCGAGTCAGTTTCACAAAAATAAAAAACATCTCATGCAGTATGTCTTAATGATCGACATTTCAAAGAACCTCTGTCGAACATCAGGCAAATTAGTCGATTTTTAGCAATTTTTCCTTGCTAAACAATTAGGTATCGTAAAATTTACTTATTTTTTAATTAATATTTATTTTGTTGTTTTCCGTTGTTGTTCTTTTTTTCAGTCAATTGGACACCATAGCGTCCAGCTGCTGCGGAAGTTGGGCCAACATCGTGATCGCCTACGAACCCGTCTGGGCCATCGGAACGGGCAAAGTCGCTACACCCGAGCAAGTAAGTAGCTAATTTTGGTTTATTATAGTCAATAATGAACCTTTAAAATTGAACAAGCAAAAAAGTGTAACTTTCCCTCAAAATTTGATATTTCACGTTTCAAGGTATGTAGAATCCAAAAATCGATTTAAAAAAAAATCCGTCCGTCGGCGGTACTTTCCTTAGTTACCATGGACCAAAATTAATGAAATTCGGTTTACCCGCTCCATTCGGGGTCTAGTTGTGCCCCGAAGCTTTGCGATACTGTCAGTCTTCTCTAAGGGGTAGAAAATAAGGGTTGACATTTTCAAATAGGAAGGTATTTTTTTTCATTGATTTCAAATAGAACACATTTTTCAGCGTCGAATGCGACCTCGTGGAGAATTTTAGGGCCAACCGTTCGTTCCCTGTGAGGACTCAAGGGTTGAACGATAAAAAGACTCGCTTCCGCTTTCAAAGCTCAGCTAATCAAATGCAACTTTTTTCCGAATTCATCGAGTCTAATAATAGTAATTATTTGTAGATAATCATTGTACCTACTAGTCGAATTGTGAACCTCGCATTATAAATTACGGTAGGTAGGTACTTACAATATACAAATAGGATCTTTACAGATGGGTGATCTATATAGAAAATAATACACTTGAGTAATAATTTGCAGCGTTTTATAGATACAATAAAAAGGGGTTCAATGAGCTCACCCACCAGTCATGAGTCGTCACAGGTAACTCCAAGGGTGTGCAATCTTCTCATATTCTCGAGTAGTTAACCATCCATCCCTAAAAATTACTAATCATGCCCAAATACCCCTGAACATCCCTAACCATCTGTTATCGGTTGGTTGGTGTAGCCGTTCCTTATCGGTAGGTTAGGTTGAGGGTGAGGATATTGTACGGATGTCCTCAGTTTTCATTTCTTTATTTGCCTAGTGCTTTCGCAATGCTACATCATCAGGACATCAATACAACTTCGCGATTAGGTGCTTATTGTTAACCATAATACTGGTCCTGTTCGTCGGTGAGGCTTGTCTCACGGTCGATCCCGCTTCCCTCGATGCTGGTGGGTTTCATGTTGGTTGGAGTAGCCATTCCTTATCAGTAGGTTAGGTTGAGGGTGAGGTCCTATTCGCGAAGTCGTATTGAAGCGCTAGGCAAACTCGAAATCGTAATCGACCGCGGATAATGATTTGAAGATTGGGTGGCCAATGTCGGAATTTTGTCAACAAGTCAGGGAATTCCTTCACTCACACCATTTTGTAATCAGTTGCAGCTTTTCAAAAGTGATTTGCCGTTTTTATTCAATAACATCTTAATTCTTTCTACATTGATCAGAATCACGAAATGTCGTCTTGATTTTCTTTTTCATACTTATTGGACAACCTGGATGGTTCAAACCTTTCAAATCTTGGTAAATATTCCTGAAATTTAACACTTTTTCATATTAATGTACATGTGTGTCACTCCAGGCGATATCTGACCTTGGAATCTAGATGAAAAAATCCCAAAAAATTTCAGTAAAAAAGTGCACACTTTTCAAGGTTTTTTAAAGAGAAAAATACCTTTAAATTCATACAGGAACGGTTCTGGACTTTTTTCAATATTTTTTTCGTGATCGGCGCCCCCCGAAACATAGAAAAAGATGCCTTCAGAATTTTGGCCAGGTTTTTTCGATTCTGCCCTATTGTGCGACTTCAAAAAAAGAAGGAATGGTTATGGTGTGTCATTGGACGACTTTAAAAAAAAGTTTTTTACCTCCATTGTTCTGTAAAAATACTCCAGAAAATCTTGAGCAATCACTATGTAGTTTGTTGTAATTGCTTCGCTCATCGCTTCTAACCGAATTCGGGTGAGCCTCAGGCCAGTCCCCTGCATTTTGTGAATGTTGGAGCCATTAACTCAGTTTTACTTCAAAAATGTAACTGAATATGGTTTAGTTCAATCAAAAGGAAATCGGTATCCATTGAGATCTGTGATGGGATTGGATTACGTAACATTACGTAACGTTACGTAACATAATTTTGGTTGTGTGCCACAGCAAAGACATGCAAATTTCAATAAAGAAATGAAAATTGAGGACATCCGTACAATATCCTCACCCTCAACCTAACCTACTGATAAGGAATGGCTCCACCAACCAACATGAAACGTAATTATTCCCGAAACCACAAAAATATAAATATAATTTTAGCTACCATTGAAGGGGCGGTGTGGGTAGATAAGATAGTTGGTAAAATAGATTTCATAGTTTTGATAAGTTAGATTAGATATTTTTTATAAGATAGTTCTGATAGTTTTCAGCAAATGTTTTAAATTTGGTTTGGAAAATGCTGAATTTGACTGGAGAAACCCATTCCAAGTTGGGTCTTGTAAATATAAATCTGTATTGACATCTACTTCAGGCTCAAGAAATGCATTGTGTCATCCGATCTTGGATAAAGGACAACGTGAGCGAATGCGCTTCGGATGTCGTCCGGATAATCTACGGTGGATCTGTCACCAAGGACAACTGCCGAGAACTAGCGAAAATGGTAATTGTAATGTTGTAATTCCGGCGCACTAAATTGAGTATATTTAAAAAGAATACGTATTATTAAATTTTCAAAAAAATAAAAGGAAAAAAACAAGAAATAACATAAAAAATAAATCAAAATTGTACCGGCAATAATGATGTAATTACGTCTGTTAATAAATACATTGATGTTCTGAATTTAAGAACATAAATTTATTTATTAACAAAATGAAAGTGGTAAGGATAAAAAATATTCTTAAAAAAAAAATCAAACTCCGGCGTACTAAATTGAGTAGGTATATATGTTTTTAAAATGCGTATTGTTAAAATTTCAAAAAAATTAAAGGAAAAAAATAAGAAATAACATACAGAATAAATCGAAATTGTACGGCAATAATGATGTGAGTATGTCTGTTAATAACTAAATTGATGATCTTAAATTCAACTGAGCTACCTATCTATCCACCCCAAGTCCACACAATAATGTTTTTCGAGGTGATGCACAGTGGCCAAAAATGCGACATTCTCTAACTTATTTAAGGGCAATTTTGATGGACAGTTTTCGCGCTGATTCCGAATAATAATGTCCCGATACCTCAAACAGAAATTTAACTGTCCAAGCATTTAAAAAAAAAACCTAGAAAATTCACTTGGTTAACCAATGGTACCGACCGAAATCTGTTAGTATTAATGAGTAGTTGAAGACCTGAGAGTTCTTCGTCGAATCAGATTGATCAACCCAGCTCACCAACACCGTGGTCATGATTTTTGGTGATTTTTTACAGTTTTCTAGAAGTTTAGTTTTCCCCAAATGTCGGGAAAACGGAAAACGTTGAAAAATAGCAAAAAATCATGGCTACGGAGATGGTGAGGTGGCGTTGGTCTCATTCGACGCAGAATTTTCAGGTCTTCAACTTTTCTTTTATACAAAAACAATCTTGGGGGTTTCAAGGGCCAAACATTGTTCAGGAAGGTTTAAAACATAAAATGCGAGTGAAAAGTTCGACTTTTAATATTATAAAACAATTGTCTATTTTGTCGCCTAATTCACTTCGACTTTTCTAATTTTCAGCCGGACATCGACGGTTTTCTGGTAGGCGGAGCGTCCATCAAAGAGGAGTTCGTCGACATCATCAACGTCCTAAAAGACTACAACGATCAGGTCAAAAGTAAAGAGAGCGCTGCAGCCAAAGGGGCCAAAAAAGACGATAAGAAGCCCAAAAAAGACGACAAAAAGGCTAAAAATTGAGGATCCTCGATAGTTCAAAACGGGTTTTTAGCCTTACTTGAATGTTTTTCTACGTCAGTTTTGCAGTATATCCTCTGTGATCAATAAATAATCCCATCCCCACACATTATCGTATTTTTAGTGATTTTTCCTCAATTTTGATCACAAAATATACCGAATAACGATAGGATGGTGGAACAGCAGTTATTTGACCTGCCCTCAGTTCCAAATAGCAGTGGTTTATTTGGGATTGTGTGGGTTATTTATTTACTGAGCTGATCCGATAGGCAGAACAACTACGCGATATCCACACTCTTCCGGATTTGCTCCTTCTTGATCAACTTAATTTAACATATAGTCAAGAAGGCCAAGGGTTACAACGCTGCACTCTCCTC
>JAEMON010000014.1:15065563-15079565 GCA_030264115.1 Lygus lineolaris | reverse complement strand
AGCCATTGCAATAGCTTCGTCTTCTTCGAAAATTCGCTAAAACAAAATTTGTATAGGCTTACCTTTAGTTTTGCTCATATTTGTGAATACATAATTTTCAGCAGTATTTTTGGTAGCCGTGTTTTTGCTCCTCAGCATTGGCAGGTTAGCGCTCTATACTGTACCACGCCTTTTTCTTTTTAAAAATTCGCTCCTTATAGTTTCAGTGAAACTAAAATATACAAGTTCCCAATTAGTTATAATAGATAAGCATTGTACCTGAGAAGGATGGGAGACGCATAATGAGATACTAATAGTAACCTACAAAAAATACCCTACAACCTATGTATGCCCTAACTAAACAAACAAGTATTTGATATATTAAAGGGCCCTACGTGGTATGGTGACATCAAACTATACTACGATTAGGAGCAGTAATAATGTAAACTCCGAATTTTAAAGAATGTGCAGCAGTAGTATGATAATACCGGCTCTTTAGGCTGTTCACCCTTGGAAGACGTCTAATATTGTCACTGTAGGGGATGATTGGCAAGCAATAAGACGGTGACTTCCTCTGCTAAATTCGATGTATTTAACAATACATATGATTGGAGACCGGTTTCGACTATATCGTCATCCTCAGTCCAGATATAAGTGAGTGGAGTAAAGCTCGAAGTGGAGACTTCAAGATCACAAACTATAGTATAGTTTGTGATCTTGAAGTCTTGGAAGGGTTGGAAGGAAGTTGGAAGTCGGAAGGTTGGAACAGGCGATTTACAAGCTTTTCTTTATTAGACTCAGAAAACGGTTTAGTTTGTGTACTGCGCCTTCGGAATTTTGAAATTGCATTAAGAAGGGGTGGGGAGGAGGGAGGGGGAAGAGAAGTGTCGATGCCCAAAAAAATTCTTTTTTTTAAATAAATCTTGTGAGCACTTCCCACTCAAGTGGACTGCCTACGAATGTGGCCTGTCCCTGCAGTGGACTCGAAAGTCCACTTCTTTTTTCAGTGTTCTAGTCAAGGGGCTCTTTATTTCACGATTTTATTGTTGTTCAACTTCTCCTCAATGTGATCATAATAAATAATAAAGGTTTTTGGAACTTGCCTTTTTCATTCACTTTTATGCTTAGAAAAGACAAGAATAATTCTATAATCACTTTTGTTTATTGTAGAACATTATGTAGGTACTAATATGTAAGCTATTTATTGACTTTGACGTGAAAATAACGTATTTAAGAGGCCAAGGGAGTGATGTACTTTAGTTTTCGCAATTGTCTCAGCCATTTTTGGGCAATTTTGCGGCATTTTTCTTATTGGGTATTTTATTGTCGAGGAGGATCAGCTTTGCATCATTTCAATTTTGTAATTTAAAATTTGTCTCATCCTCTTAATCTTTTCATTACTGGACACCCGCGTGCCCCCTGTCGCGAAGGCCGATCCACCTTCAGCCTCCAGCGCCCCCTGCAATATTCCTATGTTTAGGGCCTGTTTATCAATCACATTTGCAAGCCCGATTAAGGTCTGACTAAGTCAAATGTCTCACATACCCACTTATCAATTCACTATAGCAACTGACTATCTCTAATCAGTGATTATCTTTGACTAGAGATTCGAGGATCTAGGTAGTTATAATTTAACTACCTAGTCAAATTCTGATTTGCTGGCAGCCATATTGCATTTTCGTGTTCTATAATATTTCATTCCCATCTCTGTGCCAGTTTCGCGGATCTTTCAATCAAATAATACATTATTGGGAAAGAGATTCTGATTTATGTATTCACTGGAGATAGGGATTCGAATTTCTCAGACGATAAAATGCAGGTTGATACGTGATTTCGTTGCATTAGACAGAGACAGGAGATAACGTGATGAGTAAGATAATATTACCATGGAAAAATAGTCCAACTCACAATGTTGCACCTTATTTTCGCACGGTTTTCTCGACATTGTAGTGGTAGCATTGTTTTCCCTAAGCTAAAACTCTGACTAGCTAACTAGATGCTATTTACTATCCATGCAGTGATTGAGTGATTGATAAACGCATTCCAAGCTCTGGCTAGTTAAAATCTCTGATTATCGTTAATCAGTGACTAGCTATTTGGAGTTTTAACTAGAGAATTTATAAGCCGGCCCTTAAGATGGTAATTTACAACAAAAACCTCAAAAAACAAGAGTGACACTGGAATTTTTCCTCCACAAAAAAAGGCGTAAGGTGTGGTGTCGGTTCTAATGAGATATTTTCATTGAAAACTTATACTTCATTACTACCTATAGTATTGAAATTTAGTCATGAATAATGTGGGGATAGGTGGGATGAATTGCCTACAGTCTTGACATTACTGGTCATGTTTGTCACCTTGCTGAAAACTTTGGAGCGCTGTATCACAAAACGTGGTTTTTGCACAACCACCCGTTTTGCCGTAGCTGAGGACGTCCGTCAACTCTCTCCTCACCCTCATCCTGGCCTATTTAACAAAGAAATGGCCTCAACAACCATCGTGTTTCGTATTTATAATGTGTTACGACTTGAAGAACACACAGGTAGTTACAAATCACACAAACATACAATATTTCAATGTCCACATATATTTTCTTTGAGTTTCCGTGTTACATGAGTTTAATAGACTGAATAACGATACATATTGTGATAAACATCTAAACATCAGTTTAGAGTCTGAACATCATTTCAGGAAACATTGGCAATATGGCCTTGTGGCTATGACGTGTCAATGGGGCCATGGTCCACAGACTTGCCGCCTGCAATCGATACTCGAGCACCACTACCCAAGAAGTGTCGACCATTTCAACGGCTCGTCGGTTCATTTCCTCGTTATCTTTCGGATAAGTGAGCCCATTTTGTGAGCAAATTTGTTGAGCGAACAAGATCTTCATTTTTTCCTCCACGTTTAGATGCCTGCATATTCTGCACTTCGTGATGTGTTCAAAAGCTTGAAGGTCAAGGGAGGGTTTCCCTAAAGACCTTACAGCTGAGCGAACATTGTTCACCATACCTGTTATAGTGTCAGACAGTTGTTTAGCGTCGTCAATATAATCCAAAAATTTTTCAAGTTTTTCAGCAACTTCAGACGTGGTTGGGACTGTTGTTGCTTCTGAAGTGGTGGGGGTGGTAGTGGTGGTGGGGGTGGTAGTGGTTCTGGTGGTGGTGGTGGCGTTTTTCGTGGTTGTACCTTCAGTACTTGTGAGA
Organism: Lygus lineolaris; assembly: GCA_030264115.1. Lineage (NCBI taxonomy): Eukaryota > Metazoa > Arthropoda > Insecta > Hemiptera > Miridae > Lygus > Lygus lineolaris. The sequence goes on along the minus strand of JAEMON010000014.1, from coordinate 15,076,383 downwards.
CTCATCAAAATAGAATCTGCCAGATCTTGGATTTCTTGGTCATCTAAATTTTTAGCTATGTCATCTTCAACATGGTTGTCCCGTGATCCGTGATAATAGACCTTTGGGTTTTTACTAAATCGATACACAGGGATCCAGTTCGACTCCGAGCCTCCTGAAACGGGGAAGAAAAATAATTGTAAGTTTATATTTAATAAGGCGAGCCTAAGGGTTGCGTGCTCAATCACCAGTAGTAAAAAGTGAAGTAGAAAGTAAAGTAAACAACCACTTCAGGATGGATTTTCGTCCGTCTGCATCTCTCGGCTTCGCGGACATCATCAGTTGTCCTCCGAAGGGAGGATCAGAATTTGTTCTGATGATTTGGCTACTCATTGCCTCACCGCCTTGAGTGAAGAGGGGATCGCCGACGGCCCGACGCAAAAATACTGAGATGTGTGGTCCCAGCCAAGCAGGTGGTCAACCATCCAAGTGCTAACCACGCCGCTGAAACCTTAACTTCGGTAATCCTACGGGAACCGTTTTATTCCACCAGATAAGGCCGTCGGCAATCTTTACCAACTTTTAAAGATTATGTGCTTCATCACCATTAGATGAAGCTGGCACAGCCCCAGAACATTCAATATATTAGATTTCACAGACCATCAGTAAGGCGTGGATTCAGCCCAAAAAGAAGAGCGAGGTAGAAGAAGGGGCTTACAAGAAGAGAGGCGCGAGGTGTTTATTATGTCACTCAACATACCCAAGCAGCAGTGGATCCTGAATCGGGTGAGGGGTGCATCTCAGTGGCTGACAGTGGTATCCAGAGGAACAGACAACCTAGATCTCTCTGCACATTAATTCAGTGACGCACTAGCTCTCAGCTATGGGCACGTGACAAACAACTTAGCTATTCTTTGTGACGTGAACCATGCGTTGAACTGCATAAAGGGCGGATTGGTGAAGTGAGGGCATGATAGCCTAAGGGATGCTTGTGCCAACCTGGCTGAACTAGCGTCGGGAGGAGTCGCAATTGAGCCAGTGTTAAGGGAGGACGAATCAGGGGCACCACCAGCACTAATAATTAGTAATTCAGCAATTATTGCTGATATCAAAGTACGTGGAGGCTGGCACGGCGAGAGACAGGCGTTTTTTGATACACTCAAAGTGAATGCCGACCAGGGGCGGCTTTAGAGCAACTAATGAGATGAGGCTAAGGTGGCGAATGTTATGGAACAAACTAAGAAAAATGGTTTTGATAGGGTGGTTAAGACAGCATAACTATGTAGGTGAAAATAAAGCAGTTCTTAACCATCTGCTTTCAAGTCATCAATACTGAAACTGTGTTGTTTTGATCCATCGCACTCAGGCTGGAGAATTTAGATTAGAAATGAAAGGCTACCTTTGAAACCCAGGCCCAAATATAGTAGGCATTGATGTAGATTTCGTGCAGACAGTGGGGAATATAAACCAGCATTTTTTTAAATGATTCTATCTGAGAGCTTTCCGAAGTGGTACAATATGTGGAGTCAGAAACGAACGGAAGTGGGTGAAAAAGGGGATGGCAAAAGCGTATGGTGTCATCACCTCACGAGAGAATATGAGGCTCAGCCTCAGGAAGTTAACCCTAAAACCTCTCCTGATGCTGACGCCGTCTTTTACCGTAATCAGACCAGGGACGTCACAGGACAAGCAGCAGCTCAGGCTAAACACGCAAAATATGACAGATCAGCCGAGGACGTGCGTGGTAAGTGGTTTGATGAGTAGACCGTTTGATTGACACCAATTAGAAAAAGAATGAAGGAAGGCATTAATGAGGGAAAGGCAATAATGAAGGAAGGTATTAAAGGCATTAATCTCTGTGAATTAGCAAGCGAGTGATCAGATCCTCGATTCCTCCATCCACATTTCCAGCATTTATTGCTGCACCTATGCATCTTCACTCTACCACAGACTGCTATGACCTTCACTCAAACCCATGATATCTAAAGACTGATGCCATTGGCCTATTGTCGCTACCCAGAGAAATGAGTTAGGTAATGGGTACGCTACCACGTGAGCTACTCTGGATACCTGCAGGGCAAGAACCAATATTATTGATTACTACACATTTATTATAGGTACCTAAGTAATTTACTTAGTCTCACTCAAGGTGTCTCTGTTGCTCTGTTAGTCTGTCAAGTTGCCTGCGTTACTCTGTTGGCTCCATGTGTGAGCGGCATGATTTTGTTTTTCTAAATAAAAGAGGGGGAAAGCCATAAAAAAAAACGGAATAACATAATACCACCTACTTACACTTGAAATAACACCTCCTACCATGCACTTAGTGCCCATGTCTAAGCCACATTTGATTTGGGGTCACTGAAAAAGGGTTAAACCAACAATTTGATGAATGTCCCGAAAATTGAATCTTTAGCTCTCATACAGTAATCCAACTTGCCATGATGGAGAAGGTTGACAACCAGTCCATACAGCAGTTTCCCCCTCCATCAAGCTTCAAGAAAGGTAAGGCTAATGTGACGATTTGAATCCCATAATCTTTGAATTATAATGTAAATAATAATAAACAAATTGAATATATGGCCTCTAATCCAGTTTCATCGCCCTTAGGAAACTTCAAGAGTAATTTTTTCTAGCCAAAAACTTCGTTTCAACGTTTCTATGACAAAACATCGATGTTTTTGATTAGTCACTTTCTCAACTTCGAAGATGGAGGTTGAAACTGAGTTTCCAAACTTAATAATAATCAAAAAACCTGTCTGCATTGCCACGATTGCAGTCCTTCTGAAAATGATTTTAAAAAAACCGATTTCGAGGCTAGGTTTCTACGTATAGGTTTATGGGGAGGAGCTAAGCCAAATTGTTTTTCAAAAACGTAATTTTAACCAAATTTTTGAGATTCACCACCACGATCTCTTTACCGGTTTTCTTTAAATTCACTGGAATTACTTGTTTCCCCAGTAGAAACAACTTACAATGCCTCTCATCTCCAGGAAAGTTATCCTCAGTGATGGACAATATAGTCATTTTTGAGTTTCCACGGGCGAGGAAAGTAGTGTAAAGCCTCGCACCATACGTAAAATTATTACCTATTTTATATTTATCATGTGTTATTGGCGGGAAGAATAATTATAATAGGTAGGTACACCCACAACATACAATATTTTAATGTATATGGAATTTTCCTTTGTGCTTCGGTTTCAACTAGCCGATTCCTATCAGCGTATATCCATTCGCCATAGACTGCCCTCCTGCAAAGTATACTGGAGCGCCAATGCCCAAGAAGTGTCGACCATTTCAATAGCGCGTTGGTTCACTTCGAGATTATTTTCCGGATATTTGAGCCCATTAATTTCGCAAATTTGTTGAGCGAACAAGATCTTCATTTTTTCCTGCAAGTTCAAGGACCTGCACGCGTTGCACTTCGTGATGGTTAGATAAGCTTGAAGGTCGAGGAGCGGTTTCTCTAAAGACCTTAAACGTGAGGCAATATTTAACACAATACCTCTTAAAGCGCCTTTCACTTGTCCACCTTTCGAAATATTATCCAAAAGTTTTTGGAGTTGTCTCACAATTTTTGGATCTTTTCGGACTGTTGTTGCTTCTGTAGTGCTGGTTGTTGTGGTTGGGCTCTCATAATCTGGTATACTACGCAATATACTCTCTGCTAAACTTTTGGCTTCTTCTTCGATGTAGGCACTTTCGGAATCCACAGACACCTCAGCTTTTCTCGAGCCAGAGAAACCCAATATACTCTGTGCTAAACTTTCGGCTTGTTTTACGATGTAGGCACTTTTGGTATCCAAAGATTTCTCAGCGTTTCTCGAGCCAGAGAAACCCAATATACTCTGTGCTAAACTTTCGGCTTGTTTTTCGATGTAGGCACTTTTGGAATCCAAAGATTCCTCAGCGTTTCTCGAGCCAGAAGTGAAGTGTCCGTAATCGCCCTCTGATGAGCGGTTACCAAAGCGATACGCGGGAGTCCAGTTTGGCTTCAAGTCTCCTAGACCTGGCAACAATATTCATCGTAAGTTTGCATGAAATGAGTTGAACGATAAGACAATGAATCATAGAGATTCTTCGGTACAACCTGCAGCAGTGCCTGCAAAAATCAATATTGTTTATCAGTTAGGAGGATATACCTACACTTAACACCCACTTGCACTTACAGATAATACACCTGTACACACAGTATACATGTCTGAGCCGCGTTTGGTTTAGGGTCACTGGAAATGGGTTAAATCAACGATTTGAATAATGTTCCAAAAATCGAATCTTCAGCTCTCATGCAGTAATTCAAGTTGCCAAGGCGAAGAAAGGAAACCAGCTGGCTGTACAGCATAGTTTTCCCCTCCTTAAGGCGTTTGCGACTGTTGAACCCCTTCAAGTGATTGATTAACCAGCTAGGCTCAGAGAAGATGCAGGGTTGTTGGTTCAGACCATATCCTCCTAAACGCCGTAGCTGTCAAGAATCAGGAGTCTACTTAAGAGCAAAATTATCATTCTTCCTGATGCTCTAAGGTCAACGTGTAAGCATCAGAACCCACAGTGAAAATATTCACCCAAGCCCATATGAAACTCACTATTTTAGATCCAACTCTACCAAAAGTCTTCTACTTTCAACTTCCGTGAGTTCCTCTGCAATCAAAATTTCCACTTCCATTTTACGATTTAGAATTCTCTGAACAATTTCAGTTTCGTGTCTGTCTGTGTTTGTGTCCGATAATTCTTGTAATACGCCGAATAACTTACACACTATCCATCAGATTTCGATGATCAGGGGTTGTGCTGGACAAGATGGTTCCCCCATAATAATACCCGTACAGTAGCGAGCAACTTTTTTCTTTTTACTCTGCGGAGAAGCGTGAATGCTTCAGGATTTGATTTCGTAGGTATTTTGACAATGTACGAACAGCTGGGTGGATTTGGGGTGAAGGACGTTCATACAATCATCCACCCCCTCTTAGGATCTAACCCCTTCGTATATGGTACCCCCTACATGCCCCAGTGGCACCAATACCACCGTATTCCCTAGTGTCATCTACATATATGTCACGTCTGACGGCTGTCCCCGATTCCACCCTAGTGACTTGAGGAGACTTCAAACGTTCACAAAGATCTCCATGAGGAATATTTCCCAGTTCAACATCAGGTTAGTAATGATTCATTCTACCCTAGTAAATCCCACTCCTCACTACATATCAACATTGAAGACATCAACATCACAATCTTTAAATTGAAGAGTTTTGGCTATGAATTAGCTTCATCTGCAATATCAGTATCGTCCTCAAAAGCATTTTAGGATTTTTTCTCGTCCCCATTGTGTAGTAAGGAGGCAAAGGCATTACTACTCCTATTTATTGAAGATATCTTGTACAGCAATAAATTGTAACGCATCATAAATACGCATCTTACTCACTCTTCGTCAAATAGTCGTAATAACTGCACTTAGGATTTCTAGCCCATTCCACAATTGCTAGCTAGTATAAATGCGAGCGACTGCTTAATACTTAGGCTGGGTTCACATGAACACGCAAAATAAGTAAAGCTCGTACAACGTGGAGACTGTACAGCTTCCCGTAAAGAGCTCAAATTAGGTCAACCCATTCACACAAACAACAATAATTGTTAGGGACGTAAAGAGCGTATTGAATTGAATTCGAACGTTTCGAGATTATAATCATTAACAGCCGGGGATAAGGATGATAAAGTCTGCCTCGGCCAGAGCAGAGTTCAACACTCATATCTGCCAGCTCGTACAAAAAAAGGTTTCTTGATCATGAACAGTCTGGTTACGTTTTGCGAACTTAACCCTTGTTGTACGTCCATGTGAACGCAGCTTCACGATCGATCATACACTATGTGTACACGATTTTAGTTCAAAATGTAGGAAATAAAGCAAGATGTCGCTAAAGAAAAAAATAAATCGAAAAATGAGATTCCAAGTATCAAAAAAGGGCTGGAACAGGAAAAGACCTACTCGTATTTTTGGGGGAATCACGTTAACTCATTTTCAGACGCACATAACTTCCACATTAATTATTTTATTTTCGGCATCCTAATACATATCCCACTCGTTCGGATTCCACATTCCTCTCGAGTTCAAATCATTCTGAAGCTCCTCAACCCAAGGAGTTTCGACCATCTCTATGGAGGCTGCGTAAACACCCATGTCATTACTAGGATAGTAAACTTGGTTGGTCCAGGCCATTTGTTGTGCAAACAGAATCTTCATTTGTTCCTCTACGCTCAAATTTAGGCACACGTAGCAGCTTGTGATGGTTTGAAAAGTCTCAGCGCCGAAGTAAGGTTTCCCCGAACTCCTCAACGCTTCCCCCAAATGGTTTGACATGGGTTGGACGATTTGTTTCAGATGTTGATCGATGTACACTTTGTCTAACAGTTTTTCAAGATTGTGAATGACCTCGGAAGTGTCTGGAGCTGGTGTTGTTGTTTTTGGCTTTTTTGTAGTCGTTGGCTTTTTGGTAGTCGTTGGCTTTTTGGTAGTCATTGGTTTCTCTGTGGTGGTGGTGGTGGTGGTGGGAGTGGTAGTGGTAGTGGTGGTGGTTGTGGTTGTTGTTTCTTCATACAAACTGCTTAAGACTTCCTCTGCCAGTTTTTTGGCCATTTCATCGTCACTTGGAGTATTGGATGATCTTCCGCTCAGGAAAGTCCCATGATTAGAATTTCCGATCTTATTTTGATTCCAAGTATTCGTTTCATTAGTGGCACTCCAAAGTGACGCCAAATCTCCTAAAATGGGAAAAAACCGTGGAAGTAGTATACAATTGATAAAAATATCACTGTGGTATGAATAATAAAAGAGGTAGTGAATGTGGTGTGGGAATATAAAGTTAAAGATGACCCTCTATGAATTTAGTCAAGATCTGATCAGCCATTGCCCAGGAATAGAATCGTTGCAAAATAACCACTGATTTTCACCGATCTCGGTGAAATTTCCAGGATTTGTAAGGATTGGACGGTTTCCAAAGTATTCCATCGTTTTAAGCTGCTTAAGAGCTGACCTTAATAACAACGAAAACCGAATCGTGACAACCTACTGATTAAATTTTGCTAAAATTTCGAGGGCAGCAGCAACTGGCCTTTTAGAGACCCTTCATGGAGTTCTTCTATATTATTCTTGCTTCAGCGCATGCGCGATTTATTAGTTTGATTTTGATAAAATTTGAGTGGTAGTTTGGCGGAGGCTCTGATTATTCATACCTCAATTTCAATTATGTACCTACAAGATTAAATTAAGGTTAAAAAGAAGCTGCATCATACTTATCTGACAGACTTTTTTTTGAGATTCAATTTACGTGTATTATCGTTAATCGTTGTAAGCAATTTCAGTGAAATGCGAGGTGCGGTTGATTTACACTCTGTATTAATTATTATTGTGTATTTATCACTGGTCAGATGAGAATATCTAATATTTAAGGACTTTTTCAGGGTTTGCATTGATGTCCGTCCAAGACTTCCTGTTCCCAAATGAATCGCTTCAGCCAACTTGGGCAACCACTATCGTGATATGCAATGCGACAAGGGAATGGCTAACCAGTTCTGTGATAAAGTGCTGATTAAGTACTCTCCAATCAAGTAGGAGGATTGCAGAGTAAGGACACACTTGACGTGCGGGACATACCATGTGAACTAGGCTTAATTGAGAACCAAAAGTTGTGACTCTCCAGTATTAGTCCCGCAATGCTGAATGAATACTTGTGTCCTAATGAAAATCATATCATGACACTTGATAGGTATTTCTTCCTCAACACCTTCAAGGCGGAAGAGACTGTATGGTCTCAAGCTGGGCATTCTCGCTAAAGGGTGGGACCGTAGGTAGTGTTCAGGGTTTTTTGGTTTGTAAACATTCTTTGGTTGGGACCCCTCCACAAGGCTGCTCCTTCAGCCTGCGTCAGCTAGATTTCAGAATACCTCCCTGAATCACCTACATAAGACCAACTAAATGCATATAACAGCTGGCACTGAAGTGAGTTTACCATAACCCTCACTAGCTACAGCAGAAGCAGTCACCTGGCTCTCATTTTCAAACTCGTCAGTTGATAACTGTAGTAGAGGCCTTCAAGTCCCGACGACGCTCTGGTCCGTTTGGCCGTCGATACTACACCCACTGGAAGCGATACCAAGCGATCAGGGGATGATGGACGACTTTGATTAAGTGACGTGGGGCATCAGGGGTCGTCCATTGAACGCGATTAAACACGTGATTTGTTGTCAGCCGCAGTATCCTATTCTGTGGTGGGCAGTACAGTAAAGTGAGGATAGATGCAAACGATGCATAACTTTTTGTAAAATACCTTGTTCATGAGGCATCAGTTACAAAATTTGAAAATATGCCAATGCTGGGCAAGTATTTGTGAGAAGGATATGTTTGGGTGAATCATGTTCAACAAGAGAGTTTTCTCTCTTAGCACACTTATCAACACTCCACGCGGAGGGGAAAATTATACACAAAATGCAGTGACAACAGGGCTGGCGGTATTGAAAAGAAACGAGATGGGGGAACTCAAGTCGAGTGAAAACTTGAGTGAATCATACCTTTCGTTGTCAGGTATCGCCTAAGGTCCATCGCAAGAGTCGCGAACAGTGGAGGCTCTTTAATGTACTTATACATTGTACGCAATATGGAATCAGTTGCTCGATAGTCGCAGTCACAGACAGTCGCGCCAAATGGAGTGATGGAATGACTCCATCGAACTGCTCTTCTTATATATTGTTTCGGTGTTGGGTGCTGACAGTTGTGTTAAGGATTTCACACTCACTGTTTTCTCGTTATTCCATCGTTCCAGTTTTCAACACTCAATGAGTTGGCGCGATGGGTTTGTAGCGTGAAGGAAATCCAAACGCTCGGCGTCATTTCAATAAATTTGCTTTAGATTTCACACACACACACACAATCACATCACATTCCATTTGGCTTGGAGCGATTGGATTGGAATGCTCGCCCGAGGCCAGCATACAAAACCATTCATTGGACGCTCGGTATCGCTTCCTTTAGATTCACCACTAATGAATTTTGTGGATTCCAGTGAATTTGAATGCAGACAATTGTCTAGAGCTGACTGCAATACTATATGAGAGGGTTATTGGAAATTTTAGTTAAAATTTAACTGCCAGCTGGCCCCTAAGAAATTGTGTAGCCCTGAGCTGGATTTGGGGTCCTACTTGGAGCCATCTTCATGGCTCTTCATACACTCGAGATACCGGCTGAATGGAAAGTGTTCAATAAAACGTTCTACATTCCTAAATTGTCGTCTTCTCATTTGACCCGAATCCTGCCTCCTCAAAATGTGAAAAACTTCGTTGTCTACACTAGATTTAATTGGAAGGTTGAAACATCACTCAGTTGATCGAGATTGTGTAGTGACAGCACTTCCCTGATGATAAATTATCTCTCCATGATGTGATAAGTTACGTGATCGATAGTTTTCAAGCTTCTCCATGCTCCTAATACTTCACCACTCGTGGTGATATTGAAAACTTATTGGAGGTTCATGTGATTCCCAGTGGGGGATGTCCCCCTCTTCTAGCGGAGGACCATCGATTCAATAAATGGTAGAAGAAGATGAGAGTCGTCAAAGGTGAAAGGCACCAACAACATTATATAAGTGCAAGTAATTATGTACCTGCCTAGGGAGAACCCCAAATGAGTGATGATATGAATTACCTACTAGCAGCTAAGCAATAAGCATGGAAGAAGGAGATGGAAGTTTCACTTGATGAATCCCAAAATCGTGCAGCCTTTTTTTTTTTTTTTGCCTCAACGAACCGGAACCCTAAAACCGACGACATGCTCAAGCTCTTAGTGCAACTTATCACCACTAAGACTTTTCCTCACTCCACTGTCCTTTCACAACTTTTCCTCTCCGCCGGTCCCAAGTCACCAAAATTCCGAAACTTGAAGGGTGCACATAATAAGTTATACTTAAGTGGGTTTGTGAACAATCATCGCTATGACAAAATTCCAACATTGATAGAAATACCTGATTGAAAACTCCTGGTGTTCGATTATGATGATCATAAACGTTTATTTCCTATTAAATTGCAATGGTATTAATCTCAGGAAAATCCATATGAAAATACCTACCAACTAAGTACCAAGCCTCCAGGAGGAGTGCCAAAGGGTAATCGTTTGATGAAAATCGCATAATATATGTTCAAATTATTTTACTGCATACATTCCCAAATTACAATAGTATGTTGTTGCTTTATTACTATTTTCCTCGAATGGCAGTTTTCCTGGGTGAAGTTCTTCCCGATGATTGTTGTGACCATTGTTGATTGTCGCAGGAGTATTGTCGCGGAATCATGGTTTGAATATTTGTCAGCAGCCTTGGTCCTTCCAGGATTGTCATATTCTCAATATTCATTATTGTATTATCAAATCGTTACAGTATTACAATGGTTTATCATGAAAAGTTGATAGTGATTTGAATGAAAGGTGTTAATGATTGTATTTGTAATTTGTCGTATGCTGGTGTCATTATTTTTGAATATTGCGCCTAAATAAGTGCAAAAACTAAAACAATAACAAAACTGAAAAACCAAAAATAAGTGTAATAGCTTCCACACGCAGTTATTCCGAATGGAGAGGGGTTTTCCAATGATGTCTGTTTGGTTGTGGATGATGGACTTGTTGTAATTTTTGGTTTTTCGGTGATTTGTGTTGTTGGCACGTACTGTTCATGAGAAATGGGGCTGCTCCTGTATCTTGAATGAGTCGTTGTAGTAGTTATCTGTTTCATTTGTGGGTTCTGTTTTGAAATGGAAGAAGAATACCAAGTCGTTGAAGTGCGTTTTGTGTACCTTGGAGTTTGTGTTGA
>JAEMON010000014.1:15026979-15039340 GCA_030264115.1 Lygus lineolaris | reverse complement strand
GGTGCGGTACCCCTGGCAAAAGTGCCTAGCTACGCCACTGCTGTTACTAGCTTCCATCCATGTTGAATTTCCGCCATTACTTACTTTCCCTCTAGCAGTAAATCTACTTAATACCACTCGTGCGAACAAACAATACTTATTTCTCGGCCACCCAGTCACAACAGAACCTCGAATGCCATACCACTTTGAGTTAACTTTGATAATGTTTTACATTGTAAAATACGTAGGTAAATATTTTTGCACGTAGTATTTTTAGTTCGTAATTGAATTTACAACCGACCTAAATAGGCATTCCTAAGATACGTTGATTGAATCAAAACTTTTTTTCCTATTTTGGAGTTGCGTTGTTGTTGGCTGAATCAATCGATTGCATGTACATTTAGAAATGGAGATTTAATATACAATAAATAAGATTACAATAAACCATAACTCATTAGTCGAAGCAATATGCATTTATATTTCGTTGTAAATTAGGTTGTAGGTAGCTGAAGGCATTGCAGTTAGCTCCAACGACTGAATTGCAATGCATTTGAGAAAATGATAATATTATCAAAAGCGAAACCATTAGGGACTCATCAGTTGGGCCTTTATCATGAGGAAATTCAGATCTCCGACAGTTATTTAGCGAAGAAGGACACACATCTGGATGGTCCCTTTTGGGCAGATTCAAGAGCTTCATCCTAGGGTGAGGTAGAGGGTGTAAAAGTTTTAGGAGGAGTAGTAGTTGCTGGTTATCTAGTACCTAGATGAATTGTCAGATTTGGGGTTTGTCTTAGAGCTCTTACTGGAGGGTGCCGATGTTACAAGGAAATGTCCGGATCACCTATATCAGGACTCGACGACTTATCATCATCAACATTCTCCGAATCATGGTTCAAACGACTTAAAATGCCCGCGTCAACCACTTTTTGCAATTTCTTGTATTCATTTGTGATTTCTTTCTTTACACTATTGAACGGAACTTTACCACCGTGTTTTTTATCATAGTGGGACTTGAGGTTTCTGACAGTTTTATCGAGCATAGAAGGACAAAAATCTGGATGATCCTTCTTGAGGGATTCCAAGAGCTTCTTCCAAGAATCAGGTAATGATCGGGGTGTTGCCGTTGTAGGAGTAGAACTAGTAGTGGGATTCTTAGTGGATGATTTGCCGGATATTGGTGTTGTCTTAGAGCTCTCTGTGGAGGCTGATGAAGTTTTGGGAGTAGTACTAGTGGCGTGTTTCTTAGTGGATGATTTGCCGGATATGGGTGTTGTCTTAGAGCTCGTAGTGGACTCTGTAGAAGTTTTGGGAGTAGTACTAGTTGCGTGTTTCTTAGTAGATGATTTACCGGATATTGGTGTTGTCTTAGTGCTTGCAGTGGAGTCTGATGAAGTTTTTGGAGTAGTACTAGTTGCGTGTTTCTTAGTAGATGATTTACCGGATATTGGTGTTGTCTTAGAGCTTGTAGTGGAGGCTGATGAAGTTTTGGGAGTAGTACTAGTCGCGTGTTTCTTAGTAGATGATTTACCGGATATGGGTGTTGTCTTAGAGCTGGTAGTGGAGGCAGATGAAGTTTTGGGAGTAGTACTAGTTGTGTGTTTCTTAGTAGATGATTTCCCGGAAATGGGTGTTGTCTTAGAACTTGCAGTGGAGGCTGATGAAGTTGTGGGAGTAGTGCTAGTTGTTCCTTGCCTAGTAGATGATTTGACGGATATGGGTGTTCCTTCAGAGCTTGTAATGGCGTTTGTTGATGTTTGAGGAGTAGTACTAGTTGGTGGTTTCTTTGTGGATGATTTACCAGATATTGGTGTTGTCTTAGAACTTGCTGTGGAGGCTGATGGTGTTTTGGGAGTAGTACTAGTTGCGTGTTTCTTAGTGGATGACTTGCCGGATATTGGTGTTGTCTTAGAGCTCGTAGTGGCGTTTGTTGATGTTTCAGGAGTAGTACTAGTTGCGTGCTTCTTAGTAGATGATTTACCGGATATTGGTGTTGTCTTAGAGCTTGTAGTGGAGGCTGATGAAGTTTTGGGAGTAGTACTAGTTGCATGTTTCTTAGTAGATGATTTCCCGGATATGGGTGTTGTCTTAGAGCTCGTAGTGGACCCTGTAGATGTTTTGGGAGTAGTACTAGTTGTGTGTTTCTTAGTGGATGATTTGCCGGATATGGGTGTTGTCTTAGAGCTCGTAGTGGACCCTGTAGAAGTTTTGGGAGTAGTACTAGTTGCGTGTTTCTTAGTGGATGATTTGCCGGATATTGGGGTTGTATTAGAACTTGCAGTGGAGGCTGACGGAGTTTTGGGAGTAGTACTAGTTGTTTGTTTCTTAGTAGATGATTTCCCGGATATGGGTGTTGTCTTTGAACTTGCGGTGGAGGCTGATGAAGTTGTGGGAGTAGTACTAGTTGCGTGTTTCTTAGTAGATGATTTACCGGATATTGGGGTTGTATTAGAACTTGTTGTGGAGGCTGACGAAGTTTTGGGAGTAGTACTAGTTGTGTGTTTCTTAGTAGATGATTTCCCGGATATGGGTGTTGTCTTAGAGCTCGTAGTGGACCCTGTAGGAGTTTTGGGAGTAGCACTAGTTGCGTGTTGCTTAGTAGTTGATTTGCCGGATATTGGTGTTGTCTTAGAACTTCCAGTTGAGGCTGTTGAAGTTTTGGGAGTAGTACTTGTTGAATGTTCCTTAGTAGATGTTTTGCCAGATAGGGGAGTTGTCTTAGAACTCTCAGTAGACCCTGTAGAAGTTTTAGGGGTAGTGCTAGTGGCTGATTTCTTAGTGGATGATTTGCCGGATATTGGTGTTGTCCTAGAACTTCTGGTGGAGGTTGATAAAGTTTTAGGAGTTGTAATGGTCGATCCTTCAGTGCTACTGGTAGGTTTGGTTGTGGTTTTTGGTGTTTTGCATGGCGATTTCTCCGCGACGAATTTTAGTATATTCCGGAGCACTTTAGTTGCCGCTTGTAATTCCGCCAGTGTACCAATTTTGCCTGATTCCTGCTGCTTTTTCACTCCATTTAAAATTGCTTTGAGCATCATTATATCCATTTTCCTTGCTCCCACACAATCGGCTTGTTTGTTTATTTCCTCCATCAGTTTCACTATGGCTTGTAATACATCGCTGTTCACTTTAGCTCCAGTTTCCATCGCTCTTGCTCCTGATATCACACCAGGTCCCAGCGTCCTCATTATCTCGTTTGCTATTTTCTCCCTCCTCCTCAACTGCTCGGGTGTCTTGATTTCCTTGCATTTTTTCAAATATGTATCCAGGACCTCTCTAACGAGTTTCACCTGTGTTCTTTCAAGGTGTGTTCTGTGTGCCCAATCATAGACTCTCCTATCTGAAATAAAAAATATAACCTTCTCAGAATTGTTTGTTCGATTTTTCATAGTTTTATCTGATCATATAGATGGATGGACGAATTTGTGAATGTGTGACGTAGTGCTCATATATGTTCTTGCCACATATAAATTACATCGCATTACTTATTGTGAAGTTCTTCGAAACCTCATAACGACATTTTAAAAATATTATAATTGTTAAATGTTTTAAATTTATTTTGACATTCAATAGAAAATTGTGTCGTAACAGTGAAAAGCACGAGCTAACCAATCTGAATCAGCTGCCTTGAGTCATTCCTAGCAATACGAAACGAAGGTATTTCTCTTCCGACATTCTCCATGGGAATCGCTATAGGTACATATTATTACTCAGCATTTTGCTTCTGGGTCTTCCATAAGTACTTAGATCTACTCTTTGTCCTCCCTTGTGTTAGTTGTATTTTTTTTTTTTTCAAAATTAAACTTTTGGTACACTAGCATTTTACGTTTTAGATATTTCTGAACAAATTTGGTTCTGTATGTATGTCCGCGAATCCTTGTAGACGTATTACATCCACATTTATCATCAAAGTCGATTAAATATTCGATGATTTGAGACTTGTACCCTAGATAGTCCTCTGTAAATGTCAGCCCTGTCGGATCAATATCAGACAATGAGCATGCGCAAACGAAAAATCCTCCAAACATCAATATTTCTTAACTACCCAATTTCGCTTAAAGCTGAAACCTGAAATTTATCTTAAACCTGAAATTGGCTTCCAGATAATTCTCCATGAATTTTGTCCATGATTGGATCATTAGTTGTATGAGCAAACCTCCTCTTTTGGGGAATTCTCATGAGTACGGAAAATCGGCTTTCATAGGTAATTACCTGTTTTCTCTTAGTTTGAATCATAAGTATTACGAATTTCGCGTTTGAGGAACGTTCCGGCCAGACCACCTACGTCACCAGCTCACCAGAAACCGCTGATAGAGTGTGCTGATGTTAGGGTTCCGAAGACCATTTCTGCGGTTGTACCAGGAAAAAACGTTAAATACCTACGCATTATTACGTATAAAACGTGATAAAAGTTATCAGATTATGCGTTGTTGTGTTGGCAACCCTTGTTTTGCTACATTTTCTCTGACGTGGGCGGCCCAGAACGAATTTCAAACGTCCGATTGTTTAATGTCTCTCCTAAAAAGTATGATGAAATTCAACGAATAAGACCCCTTTTCGTTTATAACCGTTATACCTATAGAGTAAATTTGTCATTATAATTTAAAAAATTTTAAACATGAGAATTCCTCATTTTCCCACTCAAATTTCCAGTGCAAGTATTGTTAGTATACGCGAGACAGAAAATGCATTAATTATATTAGTGGGTATTATCAAATATTATATATTAGTACTCGTATTATACAAATCAATTCAGTATTGTTGCATTTCAGTGATTATGTTTTAAAGAGTTATTCAATCGGATACTTCCGCAAGAAGTTACCTAGGAGTAACTTTTTTCGGATAGTATTAACTCGTCCATTAATTGTAATAGGAGGTAGAGTTAAAATTTGGACAATTTCAATATTAATTATTTGATTCAAATGTTGGTTAATTCTTGGAAATCCTATTGTAGGCTCGTAAGTAGGTAGTGTGTATTTCCTATATTAGTTGAGTAGCAGCAACGCCATGGGAGAAGGAATTCCTTCCTCCATGGTGCGACACAGTGGACCACAGGGCTGCCAACAAACTATAACATAAACGATGTAACCCCGAAACTTTTTCCTTCAATGGCGGTGGTAGCTGTAGCTCGTTAAAACTGGCTAAATAATTTGTTGAAGTACTTCACTTTTTGGTGATGCAATGGAATGTAAAAAAAAAAGAAATAAAGAGTAATCATAAGGCGTTTTTCAGGTGGTAGAAGGTTGGTAGCAGTAGTGGGTTGCTTGTTTGAGGTGAAAATCGGGCAAGTGGAAGAATTTTTACATTTTAGTAAGAGTTTAACCAATCCCATGGACGCAGTTGTGAAGTTTGCATATGTAAAGGACGTAATTCACATTTTGGACGGGGTTGAGTATGGAGTTTGCGAGGTGTTAAGTATCTTGGGACTTTGTTGACAGTGGATAACAGAATGAAAGTGAAGTGCCTATGGCAGCTGGCCTATGGAGCCTGATAACAATAATCGCCTTAGCTTTCAAGAATCGGTAGTCTACCAGTCAAAATGGTAAATCTCCTTTATTGTCACAATGTAGAGAGGATGGATGAAGTCAGAATACCCAAAAATGATGTTGGTGCAATGGGACACCAGGCGTAGGCCCAGAGGTACGCCTCATAAGCTTTGGGTAGACTGCGTTGACCTGAGGCAGCATAGGTTTAAGGCGAAATGTCCCTCATTTTAGTGAGACATTTTTTCGATAGATGACTGTACTATCGGGGGCAAAATTAAATTCCGTTTTTCTCTGGAACGGGTGGGCCGATTTTCATTCTGCAAAGCTTTTTATGAATGGTATCATCAAACTTAGGTTTGTACATTCAGTTTCGATTTTAAAAAAATCGCCTTCCGTGGTGCGCAAAATTTTTTTGCTCAAATTTGAACATTTTTTGAAATGTCAGGTATCCATGACATAGAGTTTTGCTAGCAGAATCCAAATCAATTTCCAGATTCAAAATCGGATTAATAGATCGATCGGCCTGTTGGAACTACGAATTACAATAGAGACAAAATTAATGAGGGAGCAACTCTTTACCTGCCCGGTGCACGATTGCCGCTTCTCGTCCCACCTGTCCCCAACGTTCTCCACCTCATGGTTACTCCTACCAAAAATGTTTCTGAGCAGGAGAGAAGTCTTGATTTTAATTTTCCTTGTACTGCGCCTTTGAAGAACTTTCTGGGATAGAACAGATCACTCAACTCACCTTGATCCTAGTTTTTCAGTATATCACGGATCATAATTATATCTTATTTATTTGTTCCCTCCATGGGTTGCGACTTTATTGGTCTTATAACATACATTTCTAAAAACCTTAGGAAACACGAGCTTGCCTAGTAAAGGGAACATTTTCCAAGTCGATTCAAAAGGGGGAGAGGGCGAGAGGGAATTTCGCTTAGGCAGTAATAATAGGTTCTTACTACTAATAAGGCAAAGTTCAAGTCATGAAGCATGGGTGATTTAGCGAAGAACTGAAAAACCAACCCAACTCATTTTCATCGATTTTTATTTTTTATGTTAAATAGATAATATTCTAATAGGAAATGTATCTAATAGGATGTCTATGGACACTAATTTCAAGATGTCTATGGACACTAATTTCAAGAATATGGCGCAGGCGCAGAAAGGAAAGCCTGGAAAAAAGTTGGTAAGGAGGCTGCGAAGCCAACCAATGAGCGTAACCCGCAAATTTTATTCAAGTAAAAGTTAGGAGTGAGGTGAGAACATGATTGTTTGCTTTCACGTGAGAGATGTGTACTATCATCAATGATGTCATCAATATATATAATGATGACATCATCATTGCAAGGGGATACTCGGTGTATATGATCCATGACTCTGTTAAGCTACCTACCTTATCAGCTGGGTTCAAACTTTATTATCATGCAACTGTATGAAGATATCTGAAACCAGCTGGTTAACGGCAAGGACTGCCATGAAGGGGAAGCAGCGTTGGATTATGAATAGAAACAGAAAGTCATGCCATCAGACCCACAGGTAACGCTCATTGGAATGCAATTTTTGGGCGTACGATGCTAATGATTTAGTGCGTTGATAGCTTTGCTGTCCACAGTGTCGCAGTATATTACTCAACTATTTACATTTATAACTGAGGAAAAATTACAATATGCGACTTACCATGTAACTTTGGTGCGCAGCGTGGATTATTTTGTCGTCTTTTCTGTTCAAGGGATGAAATAGTGCGTTGTTCTTGAAAATTACATTATAACTTTTCCATGTACGTAGAAGAGAGTTGGTAATCCCAGCAAACGTACAAACGCCCAATCGGAAAGCATCATCCCATAACAATGTGGTTATTCCAAAACTTCGTTGAACAAGAACAATATCTGGACGTCTCAACCATAATAATTATGTCTAACATCTATACCTGCTATAACAGTTTCATCTTTTGAATAATTAAGGTGGATAAACCTTCTTATTGCCTTATAATAGATAGAACACTGAAATCACTATCGAGAATTTAATATTCACTGAATAGAGGTTTTCACGTTTGCGCATGCGTTGTTGCTATTACCGATCCAATTGCGAAGAAATTCATACGGGGATCGCCTGATGGGCAAATGGATCCTCAGACATGGCGATTCGACGGTTTTCTTCCGCTACTACTGATCCGAATACCATAAATTCATATGGGGCCATCTGCGACCAAGGATAAAAATATACACACACTCCTGTCTGAGGGTTAAAATTCCGAACGTTTTTCGGGAGTCGAAAATTTCATGTAAAATTATTGAAATGTGTTTAGTAAAGAGTGAAAACGAATCAATTAGGTACACAACATTTACTATTTTTCCATGGAAACGTCCGATTTATCAATTTCTGATCTCTCTAAACGTGAAATTCTTGAAAAAAAAAAAAAAAAATACTTCTTTGCAATAAATATATTCCAGAACTTGGAATGAGTCGAAAATTAGACTTGGCAAGTATGAAAGATGTACCTTTCTAGATATTATTTACATTTACACATTTTTCCCTTTATTTTTCGTTGTAATCCTTTATTTTTGTTGTAACCTAGGGGTGACTGCTCATTTCCCATTTATCTTGAATTATAGGTACTGTGCCAAAAAGCATTCCAGTAAAAGAAGGAAATAGATCCTTCTTAGTGGGGTTACAAATTTGAGGAATTCATAAACCCGAAACAATTTCATTTCGATAGTTTATTATTCTTGTATAAGTACTAACTGTTATTGAATAATGAACTATAAATAACATTTCAAGTGTATGGTCCTGACGAAAATACGATATACGAGCTGGGAAGTGCCTATATTGTCATTCGTTCCCTGTTTTTATTCTGGGTGAAAATGAATTCTGTTCGTGATTAAGGTGGCCGAAGAAACGAGTGAAATGGTGAGCGTGTAAGTAACAAAATTGTCCCTCTTAATGAGGCACGAGGCGATTAACGTGTAGGTATTAACTTAGGTAGTTAACCCGTTGGTGTTGATGGTTGACAGGCAAACTACCCCTCCGGCCAGTATTTCAAGAAAATTAAGATAGAGGTGTCCTACAAATCTCAATTTAAGAAAGTTCCAGTCACGCAACATGAGTTAATGAGCGAATTTTCAACGAATAGTTTTCACCAATTCTTGAACTAGGTATAGAATTTCTGTATATTTTTTTAAATATTCGTATAGATAATTTTGCGGTGATTCCGAATATACCATAATGTTTTGATTTTTGAAGACAGAAAAATCGATTTCGGGCTAAAAATCGGAACAATCAATCGATGGCAAAAAAATACTTCAGGAATCTAGAATGGTCTCAAACAGATTCCATGGAGCAATGTATCAAAATTGTTTCATACTTATTTAAAAATTTGAAGCCATTGCTATAGCTGATTTTGTTCGAAAATTCGCTATAATGGTTTGTAATACAGAGTTTTGCCTATTTGCGGACACCCCTCGTATATATACTGCCTTCCTGGAGAGCTCCATATCCCGTCAGAACTAGCATTGAAAATTATAGTAGTGGAAGCAGAAAGGATAATAGTGGTTATTCTCCTCATTAGCAATAACACAATGTAAACTTCAAATATCCTGACTGACAACACTAGCGTTGCTAAGTGCTACAATCAGCACATAATTACGTACATAGAGTTGATTATGCTGCGAATAAAAATTAAAAAAATGCCTTCCTATTTTTTTGAATTACTTGTTTTTGCGAGTTTTCCCCCCTCGTTTCCGTAATTCTTTTTGTTTTTCAAACCCGGAAAGCAATGAACTATCCAAATTTTCAAAATAAATTTAAAATTTGAATTACCGAATCAAATTTATTTCAGAATCGAATAACAGAAGAATGCCGAAACCCGAAAGTCCCAAGTCTCGTAGTTATAAGGTTATAGTGGGAGTTTCTATAAATTCTTTGATAGCCGCGAATTAGGCATTTTTCGAGGACATTTTGGACAGCTTCCAGACCCCCCCCCCCCCCCCCCCCCCCCCCCCCCCCCCCATAGGGCCAAAATGTCTTCAAAAACGCCTAAATCTGGGATATAAAAGAGTTTATAGGAACTAATATCGAATTAATACTACTTGGGACTAATAAGTTGAATAAAGGGAAGACCGCCCCGTTTCCCTATCCATTTTAGCTTTGAAGAGTTTTTCCAACTTATCTCCCTTGGTATTGATCAATTTCCAGCATTCTTTCTGTTGTTCAATTCTGAAGAGCCCTCAACTATTAACCTTTAAAATTCCATTTCAAATTTTTATAAAAAAATTCAAAATTCCCAACATTTCAATTCATTACAAAATTTAAAATTTTCAAAATTTCAATTCATTACAAAATTCAAAATTTTCGAAATTTCAAATTTGAATAGGTAGTGAATTGCCTCTGAGATTTGAAATTTAAGAAGAATTACGAAAACATTAATAAAATATCGTTATTAATAAATACCTATATAAAGTGATATCCAGTCTTCGAGGGCTCATATAAATGTGTACTGTCCTATTCCTATCCGGCGTTGGGAAAACACACGATAACCTGTGTAAATCTGTATTAAATTGCAATGAAAAAACACAACACTACTAACACTAGAAGTATCCGTCTTGGTGTATCATTTGTGCCTATCCTAATTCTTTGTGTAACTTAACTACCTACTATGTATGTTACTAAAAATAATTTGTTTTCTTAATGTAGGGGGTAAGTACCTGCAACCTTTATTTTTTAGTGGAACTTTGTACGTATTTTAATATTTGAACGATTCTACTGTAGATGGTTGAAATTTCTTCTTAGGTTTACACATATATATATAGCATCTTAGGTTTAAATATTATGTATTATGAAATTGGAAGAGCAAGCTAACCCACAATATAGCAGTGCACCCACGCTATACGGGTAATGATCATGTTTGAGAAACATAAGTACTGATTTGGGAGTGGATTTTTCAAGAATAGATTGATCTGAAGAATTTGACTATTTGGTGACGAAGTAGTGCTGTGGCTGTGGCCTGCTGATTAAATTTAAGCCTGAATATAAGCCGAAACAGCGGGCACCAGAAAATAACCTCACAACATGATAATTTCCCATTCAACGGGATCGTTGCGTAAACCCGTGTTTGAGCGGAATGACTCTTCAGTTAGCCTCCTGAGGACTCATTCCTCTCCGGATTCAAAATCGTACTGAATTATTTCTCACTTTTCGGTAACAGATGCAACCGCGGCTTGTCCGTGTGAACGTGGAAACGACTTTCAACGACGGGTTGGTCGAAGCTGTTCATCCTCGGGCGGGTTCTCATCCTGTAGATCTTTCGATCCTGAAGGCCGTTGAAGTCTCTCGGAGCCAGGTTGCCGTAGGCCAGGACCTCCCCGGCGAAGACGACCCCAATCGCCAGTAAGGCTGGTATCATGCTCAAGCTGTTCATGCCTGCGCTTGACGAGCCTTAAGACTGGTGAATTTCAATACCAAAGTCGAAAGAACTGGTAGCAAATCGATCGGATTTCACTACCTCAGAAGTAACAAACCTTCAGTATCAAATAAAATGCATGTTATTTGGTGTAAAACCTTACACCTCATTGGTCATTACGATTTCATCGACAGTAATAAATAGAATCAGAGGAATAAAACGCAAAAGTCTGCCATAAACAGATGAGGAAGATTTTCACCTCTCCGTATTTCGGTTTACTAATGTTAATTGCTCTTCATTTTTATGGTTTTTGTTTCGAGGTAAATTGCATCAATATCGCTAATAACGACTGCACAAGTATTCTACCAGCATCGTCCGTGAAATTTCGCGCATGCGTAGAAACAATTATTGATCCTGTGACGATGAAATCCACAGGAGATCCTCCGAAAGTAACTTGAAGGTTCATCCGAGCTACCCAGTCGGGAGAACACTGTTTAGAAGTTCAGAATAGTCTTGTGGGCGATCGCTTTTCATAAACCTTCGAAAATAGCAACGAAATCTGACAAATTGTGTGAGTAGAACAAAAAACGCTGCAAATTATTACACAACGGTTTATTATTTTCTGTATAGATCGCCCATTTACAAAGATCCTATTGACATGAGATACCCACCTTCCGCGAGGTTCACATTCATCTCTTGGCGACAATGAGTAGAATACCTTCTTTAATTATTATTATCGGAGAGTTGTACCATTCATTCCTAATGAAATTCAGTAACTAAGGAAGCTTCTGAAAGTAAACAACAAACTTGGTTCGGTGGAATCGAAAGAAAGTTGCATTTCAACAGCTGATATTTGAACGGAGATTTTGCCTACTCGGGAAGAATTGCGATTCATACTCGTGTTTCTGCTCTCTTTCTTTTCGTTCAACCCTTAAGTCCTTACAGGGAGCGAACGGTTGGTCCTAAAACGCTCAGCAAGGTCTCATTCGACGCTAAAAATTGTGTTCTATTTTAAATCGATGGAAAAAATATACCTTCCTATTTGAAATTTTCGAGCAAGGGCGTTTTGAAAATTCCATACCCTATTTTCTAACCATCAGAGAAGACTGACGGTAACGCCAAGCTTCGTGGCACAACTAGACCCCAAATGGGGCCGGTATACCAAATTTCATCAATTTTGGTCCATGGTAACTAAGGAAAGTGCCGCAGACGGCGGACGGACGGATTTTTTTTGGACATTTTCATGTCTTTCATATGGCACATAACTCAAAAACCGTTACGAAAATTGACTACGAAAATTGTCCCAAATGAGTTTCTGACGATTTCCGCGTATTCAACCGAGTCGTTGCTAGGCGAATAGTACTTTATCATTTGTCATCGAACAAAAACCGTTCACCATTCCTTGGAATCCTCTCGATTTATCGATCTAGAATACATTCCTGTCACTCGGTTGTCACCCTTCGAAAAGCTGAGTTATGCGCATGACATATCCGCCAAT
>JAEMON010000014.1:14931838-14952749 GCA_030264115.1 Lygus lineolaris | reverse complement strand
AGCGTTTTTATTATAGATTCGAGTTCTACGTTGAATTTAATGGGAAATTGACGATTTTCGAGTGTGCAAATATTCGCCATTTTGACAATTTGGGAGACATTCAAATTTCCCATGGAATTTGATATAGAATCCCGAATATGCAGAAGGAAATGGGGTTTGAAAATTTGTGGTTACATTCTGGTTGCTGGATGTTGGATGTTTTTTTAATTTTTTTATTTTCCAAATCGAAAAATGAATATCACCAAGCGATCCAGCGTGAAAATATACCCCAAAATCATGTATCATATATGACATTTGAATACGACACACTCGATTTTTCGCCATTTGCGCACGAAATATTGTGGGACATGAAGACGTGTTTTCAGTCACTTTGATAATCCAGTCCAGAAACTGCTCTGGTTTAGACGGAGAAGAAGCATAAACACACGGTTTCGGTTGATTCAGATTGTCAGGTAGACTAATTTCTGTATTACTTGGTATTAGCCTGCTGCTTTGTTTGGCCTGCTGCGGTCATAATATTCCTCAGATATTATTCTTATTCAAGCAGTCCGAATGTTCCGAGTGGTTGGGTAGGCACCTTCTACGTATTGGGACCCTCAGTGAATCGTTGTTTCACCATTTCCAATCCATCACAGTGGGGAAACTCATGGCACCGTCGCCTTTTACCTGCTAATAGAGAAGGAGCGTCCATTGTAATTCGTATTTCGAATAGGCCGATCGATCTATTAATCCGATTTTGAATCTGGAAATTGATTTGGATTCTGCTTGCGAAATTCTATGTCATGGATACCTGACATTTCAAACAGTGCTCAAATTTGAGCAAAACATATTTGCACACTATGGAAGAAATTTAAAAAGAAATCAAAACTGAATGTATAAACCTAGGTTTGGTAATACCATTCACAGAACGCTTTGCATAATAAAAATCGGCCCATCCGTTCCAGATAAAAATGGAAATTAATTTTCGTTCATTTTGAAGCGCGACGTGGTGGCAGCTTTTCGAACTAAACACTGGACATTTCGCCTCAAGGCAGAAGGATGAGTTCATCTCCGAATCAGTTCAGGAAATGCATTTTTTTTTTCGCTACACCAACCGGATGGGACTCACTACTCAGTTCCGTCGAGAATACTCGACTCCTTAGGTCCTTCTGGGATAAGCCTCGGCACGTTTTAAGTGTGTGCTTCTCTCTCACAATCTTCACAACTAACAGAAGACGTGACGAACAAAAGGTTTAACAACGATGGCGTGAAAAAACGGTTTGAAAAGGATGAGTGTTCCGGGCTTCTCTTTGTCTCAAGGAGGCACGTCGCTTTAGAACTAGGTATATTACTGTTCTTTTGTACGTCCGTTTTGACTCGCTTTGAATGCCTGCACAGATCAGAAAGTAAGTGAGAATTTGACTGATGTAACACAATTTCAAAAGTTCCACGAAGCTGTGAATAAGTAAGTAAAGTAAACCATTTCAGGCTGGATGGCCCAAATGGAGGATCAGACTTTGTTCTGATGATTTCGCTCTTGGCTACTCATTGCCCCACCCCCTTGGCCCGACGCGAAAATACCGATTTGGTCACGTTTTTCTACATTTTTTCACTTCTGCCTTACAAACACCGCATCTTCCAGATTGCTGGCGGTATTTTATAGTATAACGGTTGCAGGTAGAAGAAAATATCGCGAATTTCGACCATCAACTGACAAGTCCACTTTTGGACCAAAATTTAGCAAATTTGGACTACTTCCGAAATGACAAGGAATCAGAAAGGCAGACTCGGACATTTCAAGACAACTAATATTATCTTCTCACAAAGCCAATTTCAAATTTCAACTCAAAATTGAACACCAATATGTACCAAATTTTGATATGGTCTGCTCAGTCCCGTCCTCTAAATTGCGGTGCCCGACATTCTTTTTCAGATCCTGATAAGAGTAAAGAATTCACTCTTCTCCATTCAGTTTTATGCATCAACTAATAAGTCAGAATTTGAGTGAATTTTTGCAATTTTGGAACGGTTCTGCTGTACGTAAGGCTGGGGAAGAGGGAGCAGAGACATGTTTTTAATGACTCCACTTGAGTTCTAAGTTACACTACAAAAAATAAATGTCAGCCGTCAACTAATAAGTCAAATATTTATCAAAATATTGACGAAATTTGATCGACTCGAAATTTGATCGTTACATGAAATCAACCAACACATTGAATACGATTAAAAAAAAATACCTCCTCGAGTTATGGCTAGAAAGTCACTAGCGAATTTTCGAAGAAAATTCAGCTATTGCAGTAGTTTCAAAATTTTAGTAATGCAAAATGGAAATACGTTTCAGACCATTCTAAAACGATTCCTGAAGTTTAACACTTTATTCAAAATGTCAATAATATTAAAAGAAAGGATGAGTTCGTTGGCCAGAATTTTTGGGGTACTCCAAGGGGTCAAATTTTGAAAATTTAGTGTTAAAAACCGCCAAAAAAAAAACGTGTTTTTGAGATTTTTGGTGTTACCTTCAAACATGGGGGACATAATAATATATGGTATATTCGGAATCAGCCTAAAATTTCCTGTACAAATCCCCCACCAAATCTGTTGAAATGATTCTTTGAAAATTCGCTCATCACCCCATGCTGCATGAATGGGACTTTTTATTCGCGAATTCGCGGTAAAAATTCAATGGGAGGGCGTCGGACAGGTGGACAATGGACAATAGGCCTCCGAATGACAAACGCCTGCTTCGCTCTATTGTATCGTCTTTATCTGATCCCACGTCAACCAAACAACTGAATACTGAAACTGAAACAATCGTGCATAATATAGTAGTATCCTGTTTATAAATAGATGAAAATATAAATAGTTTTCTGCAAGACTATTAGGCGTCAACTTAGCTTCAATTTGTACCTACCGGTGTACCTAATAACATACTGGTACGTTATACAGACGGACTCACATTGGGAATTCTTTTGAAGTTTTGATGGATTGTACGATAGGATATTATTGTATTTTTGATATTATTGTGTAATAAGAATAAGTAAAATAAGTACAAAAAGTTTCAGTCATGCAGCATAATATCCTATAAACTGGCTGGAGGACGTACAAACAGATGAAGAAGACGTACAGACAACAACTTGACTGTTATTTACATAGTATGAGATGTATAGTTTACCTCTGAGACTTGATGGCATCTGGCTGTAAAAAAGTTCCATCCATGCAGCATGAGTTGATGAGCGAATTTTCAAAGAATAATTTTAATCGATTTGGTGGGTGATTCTTACTTATAGGAAATTTCACGCTGATTCCGAATATGCCATATAATGTTCCTAGGTTTAAGATGGTAATTTACACCAAAACCTAAAAAAACACGTATTTTAGCAATTTTTGACTCTAAATTTTCAAAATTTGACCCCTCAACAAATTCTGGCTCACGAACTTATCCTTTCTTTTGATATTACCTATTGACATTTAAATTTTTTTTTTTTTTTTGATTTTTTAATCCAAAATCGATTTTATATTATATTAAACATACTTAAGTATAGGTACATATGAAAAAGTGTTAAATTTCAGGAATCGTTTTAGAATGGTCTAAAACGGATTTCCATGGAGAAAATTCTCAAACATTTGCATTATTAAAATTTTGAAGCCATTGCAATAGCTTCATTAATTTTCTTCGAAAATTCGCTAGTAGGGAAGTAATGGGAGGACCTTGCAAGTATTCCTTATCTAATTGAGTACCTATTAAGACCACCCTCCCCTATTCATTGGCATCTTGACTGGTTTTCCAGCTATGAAATACTGTATTCAGGACATAGCACGATCATAAAATATGTATGGAGTAGCTCTGAGATAGATGGTATTCGGTTGTACCTACATCATAGAGAAGGAATGGAGATCCTTGCAAGTCTTCCTTATGTGATTACATCCTCCTTTATAGACTTCATTCTACCGTCTTCATTCACGCTTCTATATAAAAGTATGGTCTTTGAGCTATGATGTAGAAGTAGATAATAATATTGTCATAAAATATGTACGGAGTATCTCGGAGATGGAATTCGGCTGATATACATCATGGAAAAGGAATGGAGAACTGTGCAAGCCTTCCTTATGTGATTAGTATTCTTCAAGACTTCACTCTACCCTCTTCATCGGCTTCTTATGTGTGCTTTTAAAGCTATGAAGTAACACGGTCATAAAATATGCTTGGATCATAAATATGGGCCTACAATATGTATGGAGTAGCTCTTAGATAGATGGTTTTCTGCTGTACATCATGGATAAGGAATAAGGAACCTTGCAAGTCTTCCTTATCTCCTCCTTGCATGCCTTCGATTTCTCATTAAAAGCTTCATTCTACCCTCTTCGTCCGCCTTTCTCTATTCAAGTATGGTTGTTGAGCTATGAAGTAGATAATATGGTCATAAAATATGTAAGGAGTAGCTCTGATACAGATGGTATTCGGCTATACATCATAGAAAAGGAATGGAGAACCATGCAAGTCTTTCTTATGTGAATTGTCTCCCTTATTGTTATTAGGTTTCATTCTATGCCCTCTTCATCGGCCCTTCTGTATATACCTAGTAGGTATGGCTATTGAGCTATGAAGTAGCATGGTCATAAAATATATTATGGAGTAGCCCTGAGATATGAGACGGTATTCGGCTGTACTTCATGGAGAAGGAATGGAGAACCTTGCAAGTCTTCCTTAAATGTGACTTGTCTTCCTTATAGTTATTAGGCTTCATTCTATGCCCTCTTCATTGGCCCTTCTGTATATACCTAGTAGAAGCCAAGAAGTTCAGTCATAAAATATGTATGGAGTAGCCCTGAGATATGAGACGGTATTCGGCTGTACTTCATGGAGAAGGAATGGAGAACCTTGCAAGTCTTCCTTATGTGATTGAGTTTAAGGCTTCACCCTCCCTCCATTGCCCCTCTTCGTATCAGCTATGCCGTTCGCGTAGCCCACTTTCCGAAGGAAGTTGCCGTTTTATTTATTTATCGCTCCTCCTGACCTCCATCCATAATCTTTCCATCGGTTATGCCCTTCGAAGACATATTATGTACGTGCTACTAGACGGTGTGATCAATATTTTAACCACTCCACAACATCAATGTTGTAATTCGCAGGATGAAAATCCGTTGAATTTCTACTCTCCTCAACGTGGTTATTTTAAGGGATTTTTTGGATTGGCTCCTAATTGTTACTTACTAAATTTGATCCTGTTCGGACTTCTGGTCGATAAGCCTTCGACGCTCATAATTTTGCTTCTTCACTGCTGGAAGAAGTAAGGACTTACTCGTGTCAAAAAGATGTCCTCCAAAATTACCAGTTGCTTTTTGCATTTTATAGCTTACTGGAGAATTCGTTAAATTATATTCGTCTACGGCCTATTCCTTCTCCGATTTCGATGGAATTTCCAGGGATTGTACGGGTTAGCCCTTAGTAGAGTTGGGCACATTTTTATTTATAAATAAGGTTGTGAATTGATTCACATCATGCTTTGTTTGTGAATGTGAATGTGAATTAATTTATACTTCACCTATTTGTAAAAGTGAATGTGAATTAATTCACATTCACAACTTTTTCTGTAAATTAAATTAAATTCTCAACAAATTTGTGAATAATTCACAAAAAATGTAAATAATTACAAAAAACCTGTGATTTTTTTTAATTCACAAATAATTTTTAATTTTTTTAAATTCACAACTAAATATGTGCATTTCTTTAAAATTCACAATATATAATATAATTTTTGTGGCAATTTTCAAATTTTTTTCTTCGCGGATTTTGAACTGAGTAACTAAAACCAAACTGTCGTGACCGACAGGTTTCACCGGAAACCTACAAAAATTATATTCATCGGTTTTTCTCAGAGTATCACAAAATTACTGGTCAAGAGACCGGCGAGAAATGGAATTACCGCGAATTTGATTTTATTTCGTCGTAAATTAAAAACAAAATTCAAATATATATGTATTTATTAGTGAATTTAAAAAAATCACATATTTAGTTATGAATTAAAAACAGGTTTTCACAGGTTTTTTTTTGTAATTATTTGTTTTATTATTATTTATTCATTCACATTCGCATTCACAAACAAAGCATGGTGTGCATTAATTAACAACCTTATTTATTTTATAAATAAAAATGTACCCAACTCCGGCCCCTAGGAGGTCAATGAACGTGATCGGAGTCGAATGTGTGCGCATCTGTAAAAGTTGCGATTTGATCACTAATAGCCACTTTTCTTGCGCAAAAGTTTTTTTTATAGATATCAAAGAACCGAAACATTGTCTGTCAGCCGTCATTACCTCACGATTCGATTACGTTTTTTTTTTTTTTTTTTTTTTTCTAATCAAACGGTCGACGTATATACCTAGTGCGGCACTACTAATATGATGTCATGTGTTAGTTAACCAGTGATAAGGTCTACTGTTATCCGTATTTTTTCCCACTGGGAAAAGTCAGCCCCCAGTATCGACTATTTTCAGAGGCAGTAATCAGTTACGTCGCATCACTCGACGTTTTACGGCGGTTCTGAATAAATGTAGTTCAATATTTAACCGAGGAATATAAATCATCTGAATTGGAATGAATTCTTACTATGGAACGTGAGTACCGGTGATTATTTTGCCAATAACTTGTTCGAAATTTTTTTTCTCGCAAGATTCAACCTTCAGGTAGAAAATGTATGGCTCATTTTTTCCGATGTCCCTCAGTCGTACGTCGGCCGGGAGGGAATAGAATCACATATAAATGAGTTTTACGGCCATCATAAGTCCAATTCCACCTACCTATGTACCTAATTACTGTGAAAATAAAGGGTGTTTCATAAACATGGAAACATTTGGATCGCCCGCCATTTTTTCTATTCGGTTGGCAGCATTGATGTTATCGTTTTTATCATCTACAATCACTCCCATTTTAAACACCCATCTACATTATGCTGTTGGATATTGTTACTGTTGTCATGAATCGGTTTTCATGGACCGCATTTTTTTTTTTTTAAAGGATAATGAAGGAAATGCAGTGACCGTCACAGGAGAGCGTTCCAGACGCATGATCATTTGTGGCATGAAGTGAACAACATTGATGTCCAAGAAATGTGGTTCCAACTCAACGAGGTCAAGGTGTCGCGGGCGGTGTGGCTGGTAGCGCCATACTGTTGGAACCACATTTCTTGGACATCAATGTTATTAAATTCAGGCCACAAAAAACCAGTGATCATGCGTCTGTAACGCTCTCCTGTGACAAAATGTGAGAAAATGCGGTCCATGACAACAGTAACAACATCCAACAGCAAAATGAAGGTGGGTATTTCAAGTGGGAGTGATTGTAGATGATAAGAACGATAACATCAATGCTGCCAACGGAGTGCGAAAAAAAATGGCAGGCGATCCAAATTTTTCCATGTTTATGAAACACCCTTTATCTTTCGTATAATGCTAAGACCTCAATGGGGAATTATCATAATTTTTTTTACATTTTTTTTCTGAAAGATAATGACTCAAAAGAAACAATAATGAAATCGTAATGCAAAAATAGGGTATCTGTCATTTTAAAAAATTCATTGAAATATTCATTATTGTGATATGGCGGGAAAGTGATGTTGAAAATGTTGTCCGTCATTCGCCAATTCCGTCCAAAATGCCAACTGAACAAAACGAAACACAAAGCCCACCACTGTTAGGGCTCCTAATTAGTGAGAATAGAATTAACATAATTAATAATAATTTTTTAAAATAATTAATTCAATTAATAAATTGATTTAATTGATTATTAATTACTATTAATTTGTTTAATTAATTATTTAAACTATTCCTATTGTCACGGCTCTCAATGCGATCTCAGAGCATTCTTTTTCGATTCAGTCATTTTAGTGTGACGTAGGAAAGGATTTCTCAAGAGCCTTCGGAATCCCGCCTGTTATTCATCATCATTCCCAAGTTTCCTCCACACCCGAAAAATAAACAATTTTTTTCTTTGTAATGGCAGTGTCATTTATACCAAATAACAATACAAAGGCAGAGAAAATGTGATTTCCTCAGACACGATAATTCCCCATTACGAAGAGAGAGTTATAGGTTGTTCATTTTCCTTGTTAAAAAATTTATGTATACCTACTACCTCTTGAAAGTCATCAAGTACCTACGTACGTACATGTATCTGCTAACCCACAACTAGACGAAGATGCTCCTTGTTAGGTTGATTCCCTGATGCGGCGACAAATGCGAAACATGTCGGAATGAGAACAATTGGCCTGGAAGAGTGGCCAAGAATTGACTCCATCCTCAACCCTTAACCCACCGTATTTACCAACAATATGGCTACCCAAAAGCACATTATTTTGGTTTAGAAAGCTAACAGGTCGTCCATATAGATAGACCACCCTGTATAACATCAGTCTCCACTTTTATCCGGCAAAGCTTAATCAACTTTGCCTATAGTGACGAAAGAAGTGACTGATCGCTCTCAATTCAGTATTCTGTCACTCGTTCGCCTCAGACACCCTCGGCGAATTGACACGCTATCGATTCCACTTATCGGATACCCCCCCATTGTCGTCTTGGCTGTGGGCGCCGTTGAAAAATGAGCCTTTTCTACCCCTTTCTATTGACGATGACGTCATCCGTCCCCACTACCGAACCGTTCACGAAGATTCGGTTTCAGTCGGAGTCACTCCGTCGAGGATATCACGGTAAAAGGTGTACTAACCATAGAAAATCACCTTAACCTAACATGCTTGACAAAATCATCTTCCATCATTCTAACTGGTTCACACTACAAAAATGGTCATTAAACCCTGCGTTGCACAGGGCAATTCGTATAATTACATCCAATTCGAACTAATTCAAAAATTGTCCCTTAGTCTCAAAATGAACACCCGAAAACCCCGGATCCCTCCAACGCCATTTCCTTAGTTCCTGTAAAGCAAATTTCAATCACCATTAAAACTCAATTTTGGACATATGATGTCAATTCACAACATTTACGACTTAATTTGAGACATTTCATAAATGTATCATTCAATATATATAAAAGTACCATTGAATCATTCATTTTGGGCTGATAATAAGTAGTCCAGTCAATCTGAAAAAAGGGTCCCGTTTTCAAAAGGAGGAAAATCATTAAAAATACTCCAAGGGGTCAAATTTTGAAAATTTAGATTAAAAAATTTCCAAAAAAAAATCTGCTCGAATGAAACCCTAAGTTCATAAAACGCATTTGGAGCTAGATGACATACTACTAGAAAGGAGCTCCATTTTCGACTCAGCTGATCTGGGAGCTCCATTTCCGACATCTTGCATACCAACGAGTCTGCAAGCATTTTATGTATTTTATGTCTTTTAGTAACGTAACGCTTTTTGGTAACGATTTTTGGTAACTCTTTTCGATTCTATGTGCCAAAGTAAAGACATAAAATGTCAAAAATGAGAACTTTGTGCCATTTTATTCGGTCGTTTGGGGCCCATCAGGGACCCTAAATTCGAAAAGTCTGACTGATTAACCCTGTGCTAACTTCAGAGGGGCCATAAAAACCACGATTTTTGGAACTTTTTTCATTTTTTGGGTTATAACTATTTTCCCATGCAACCAATCGAAAATCTGATCGAAATGAAAGTTAAAGAGTACAAACTTCTGAACAATTTGCACTACTTCAGTTTAATTTTCGATCAATTGGGTACTGAGTTACGTAGGTTCAAAAATGGGCCAAGTTTCCCAAAATGGCAAAAAAACGTTCAAACCTGGTTTTTCCAGTTCATAATTCATTTCACACAATATTCAATGACTCTATGATAAATTAATACACAGTATTATGTCTGTAGACATCCCCCCCCCCCCCCCCCCCCCCATACAGTGACCAGTAGGTAAAACAGCCCAATTACATAGGTAGGTACCTCATATTTTATGAACTTTGAAAACCTTTGGTTGAACGTTACACCCCCCCAATACTAAAGAAGTATATTCCCACAGTTCCATACCTGGACCAGCCAAAGAGGGGAGGGAGCAAAAATTCCAATTTCTACCTATAAAGGGTGTCCCACTTTCGGAACCACGGAACTTTACAAAATCGATTCTCCAAGTAATTTTCAACAAAAAATTCCATTTTCACTTTTAAAATTTTGTTAGTTTTTTCGACCTCGACGTTAAAAATTGCCACTACTCCCTTGATTAACAGTTCAAAATTTAAAATTGTCAAGATCATTAAATTTTCGATCTTTTAGTACATTTCAAAAAGTTTTACAGAGGAATCAGGTGGCGAAAAATTGGGTTGAAAATAAAGTTTTTCCAAATTTGAAAAAAAAATGTTTACTTTGAAATGAAATAATTAACACACGAGTAACAAGGTAAACTTTCTCAACATTTCAGCTTTTCAACGGCGTGGTAGTGTTTTATATAACAGTGGAAATTAAAGGGGAAAATAACTGTTGATCGCAAAAAAAGTTCATTTTATTGAGGACATTGCGCGCTTGGGTGTTATACGACCATAGCCTTCGCCGCGTAATGTAATGTGATCGTTATCCGCGTAGTTTTCCGTACTGAATCGAATGGTGATTCATTTGGGCTGTTGGAATTGACTTTAGGAGAAACATTGTTCACTGACGGACGTACCAGCGCATCAGTCATATTTCGCTAACGTTTGGGTGTTTATTGAATTTTCCCGAATAACTATTTCTCGGATTTACCGCAATTATTCAATCTTCAGGTACTGCAGAGACTCTTCGAAGCGTGACTTTTGAGACCAACAATTGTCACCAACTAGACTGACTAACTTGATTTTAAAAACGTACCTACAACTTCAAATGATACCGAAGGGGTGAGCAGTTTTTCATATTTTTCTCAGCCTATGATTTATCTATTTTAGCTCTATCTTCGTTATGTTTCCTCTATTTCTAATCCGGAGGGGGGCATTGAACTATCCAAATTTTAAATTTCAAACATTTTGTATTTCAAAATAAATTTAAAATTTGGAATTTGAAATTTCAAAAATTGATGGCTCTTCAGAATTGAATTAGGTATATAAAAAATTCCGAATTTGACATCCGTCCGCTCGATTTGACATCTGTTCAAGAGGAGTACCTACGCACTCTGGTGAGCAAATGATCAACTTCGAGCTGCTTGCACGTTCTCGAACTGGTGAAACTACAGTAATTTGTCGAGGGATTTCTGACTGGATGGCGGTAGCGGTATGCAGGGGGCCGGACATCCCGTGCCATATAGTATCCTGTTCTGTGTCCCGTGCCATGCACGTAAGGAAGTTGAATGATTCTGAAGTAGCCTATATCCGTCTCGGAACCGGCAGGAATCTACAATCTAACGCAAAAAAACCTGTGCAAATCTGTTCAGTAATAGAGACGGCAAATAGACAAAAACACTTAAACTCACAAACCAACGACAGAAATTATTATTAGTGATGATGATTCCGAAAACCGATTTGATCGATTGTTAACGATGAAAAAACTAGCTATTAACAACTAAAACCGAGATTCAGCCACTTTTGGGGAGTGCCCGATCCCCCTTAACGGGGCTCTAGTATGATTCTGTGATAAGAGATGGCGCTGCAATCACCTCAAAAGTAAATCCATTCCCAATTTTTTCAAATTTTGATCATTTTTAAATTTTCTAATTTTTTTTACCTTGTTCCAGTAAATTGAATGATTCTATCATGTGGAAAAAATTATTTTGTAATTTTTTTTTTTTTTTCAAAAAGTTTAGTATTAGGATTAAAATTTAATCCTTTAAAATAATTTTATTTACCGCAACACGTCCGTCTTCCATATGTACATATGTGCCCTATCGTTCAAAATCACCATCGTAAATAAATGATGAATCCAACCCACCAACCCCACCTGACTAATTTCGACTAACATGCCTAGAAACTGTCAAAAATTTGAGTAAAACTTGAGGAGTTTTCTCTCATAAGAATCGTTTTCAAGTGGATTTGATTTCCCATAGCAGTTTTAATTCAACGGAAATCCAGCCAATTGATTAGATCTCCTTATTTGAACGATCTCCACGTGTATGAATTTGAAGTACGAACTACAATGGTATATTGCTCTCTACTAATGAATCTTGGAGATAGGTACGTTATCATCTGCATTCCTGTGAATAGGTGAGAAACAGGGTTATGCCATTACACCACTCCTTGATTAGGGTAATTTTGGGTAATTGGGAATCAGGGGAAATTGAGAACAAGGTGCATTTAGCGCTCTTAAGGGATCTAGCTGAACCAAACTGCCTTTGAACTTATTGCTTACAAGGGCTATGAGTAAGTGAAATACATCAATTTTTTCCCAATTACCCCACCTGACCCTAAATTCACATATTTATTCATTTATTTTTTTTCATATTTATTCAATTTCATACAAATGTTCACATAATATGCAATGCTCGTGAATTAAATGTTGCACAATGCACATCATTACACTGAACACATGAGAACTATCTTAATAGTATTATGGAGTAAACTGATTATTAGTCAATATTTATTCAAGTTGAAATTTCTGAGGGGTAAAATTTCGACATTTAAAGGTCGGAATTTACCATACCAAATTAAGGAAATTCCCATTTCAAATTCAAATTTTTTTCTTCAAAATTTCACTTGGAAAACCTAAATTTTATAAGCGAATATTTCCCATAAAAAGTGACCCACCAATTGAAACAAGATTTTATATTTCAAAAATCTACAGTCCTTTGAATTGGTTCTCTGAAAATTCGCTCATGCTGTTGGACTGGACATTTTCCAGCTTTCCGTTTTTCCTTTGTTTTTCCCCTTTTTTGTAATTTATATACCTAACTTCAGACGCCTTTTTTAGTCTCGTATTTTTCAGATACACACTATTCAATCGTGTATGAAATTGGCGACAAATGCAAAAAACACTGATTTGTTGATGTTAACAATTACCTACCTAACTATGATATACGAGTACATGATTTTAGAGGATATTTTTTCATACTGGAGCTTAATAATAAAGCAATTTAAAACCATAATAAAGCGAGAGTAATGTCATTACTGCCATATTTAAATTTGTAAGGTATGATGCTTGAACACCGAGTAGGTACTGAATTTTACTAGTTTTCAAAGTAGGAAAGGTGTGAATTGTTTTCCAAATTCTTAGTAGGTGACGTACCTACAACTTTTATCCCATTCCGTCATTTTAGTACACCTAGTAAATCCTGAAACCATCACACTAGAAGCGACCGCAGTAATGCACCATCACCTTCATTTCAATACAGAAATACACGGCGATATTTAGACTCCTCCCCTCCCTTCCCCTCCACGTGTTGAACGGCGCCTCGTTCTATTTTTACATACCCAATGGTTGGAGTACAACCTTTCTTTGCTGCAGGGATGCCAACTTCGAAAACCGAAAAACCGAAAAATACGAGACGCTGAACAGTTCAACTGTTCAAGTCATTGTGAACGGTATGAGGGAGAGGCAAGATCCCAATTATTTACATCGTAATACAGTCCAAATAGGTAAAAATACCTCGGTAATGTACACGGGAAACAAGAAAATTGCGCGAATTTTTGAATAATTTATTCTAAACAATAATTCGAGAATAATAATATTGTAGTGGGTTTGAAATTTTAGATAGGCGAATATTTGTACATGTAAGTATAGAGGATGGAAATCAATTTGGGAGTGTTTTGAATCACATGCAATCAGATCACCTGGATGGGAAATTGAGTTCCTGAATCAGCTGGATGAAAACATGAGCCGATAGATCAGCTGGGTGGACAAATTGAGCGCCTATTTCTTCTGGATCGAACTTGACCTCCAGGATCAGCTGAATTAAACTTGCAGGTAACCTGGATCGTAAATTGAGCTCCTAGATCAGCTGGATCCAAAATTGAGCTTCCAAATCAGCTGGACCAAAATTATAGCTCCCAGCTGGATGGCGGATCGGAAATTGAGCTCCTAGATCAGCTGGGTGGAAAATTTAGCTCCTATATCTGCTGGAACGAAATTTGAGCTCCTAGATCAGCTGAATTAAACTTGCAGATAAGCTGGATCGCAAATTGAGTTTCCAGATCAGCTGGATCTAAAATTGAGCTTCCAAATCAGCTGGACCAAAATTATAGCTCCCAGATCAGCTGGATGGCGGATCGAAAATTGAGCTCCTAGATCAGTTGGGTGGAAAATTTAGCTCCTATATCTGCTGGAACGAAATTTGAGCTCCTAGATCAGCTGAATTAAATAAGCAGATAAGCTGGATCGCAAATTGAGTTTCCAGATCATCTGGATCTAAAATTGAGCTTCCAAATCAGCTGGACCAAAATTATAGCTCCCAGATCAGCTGGATGGCGGATCGAAAATTGAGCTCCTAGATCAGCTCCTAGATGGGTGGAAAATTTAGCTCCTATATCTGCTGGAACGAAATTTGAGCTCCTAGATCAGCTGAATTAAACTTGCAGAAAAGCTGGATCTCAAATTGAGCTTCCAGGTCAGTTGGATCAAAAATTGAGCTCCTAGATCATCTGGGTGGAAAATTGAGCTTCTATTTCTGCTGGATCGAAACTTGAGCTCCTAAATCAGCTGAATTAAACTTTCAGACAAGCTGGATCAAAAATTGAACTCCCAAATCAGCTGGATCTGAAATTGAGCTTCCAGATCAGCTGGATCTAAAATTGAGCTCCTAGATCAGCTGGGTGGAAAATGGAGCTCCTATTTCTGCTAGACCGTACATAACTTGAGCTCCTGGATCAGATGAATTAAACTTGCAGATAAGCTGGATTTCCATAAGAGTAACCTTCCAACCCAATCAGGGACTATGTATAGAAAACTTAAGTTTCCTAGTCTCTTTACAAGGAGTATTTAAACAGTTTAATGACAGCTGGCAGACCTGCTCGCTAGTTAGGCCCTAGCGAATAACTACGAACCCAAAACCCGCAATCGGGAGTCATATAAAACAAACCTCAAAGGCTTCCCAGGCGTAGGAAAATACCCTTTTTCAAAAATAAATACACCAAAAAACCACCGATGATACGACAAACGATTAACTTTCTCGGCTAAACTCTCGTTGAAACGGCAAGATTACCCTTAATCTCCCAGTTAATACGCAATTGTTCGGAATGTTTGAAGTGTTATCCAACGTATTACGATGTACCTCAAATCCCTGAATTTACCTATCAGCAGTGATTTATTTGTTTTGTCATCTTGGAAAAATAATTTTTTACGTTTTCCCTTTTATTCGCCGCAGGGTGACCGACTCAGGCGGGATGACGATGAGCGAATTTACCAACAACGACGCCACCATAAAGGTGGAAGAAGGGAAAGAGACGGACAGCAACGGTGAGTTAATAACTAATAATAACACATTATTATAATGCAATGATAACCATTTATTTAACAATGTATACACTGAATAGCTGTCGAATTCCCTGTATTTTTGGTTTTTTGATCCATTTTTCAATTCCAATAAACCTTAGGATTCGGTCAAAGAAGACTTTTAGCGAATTTTCGAAGAAAATGAAGCTATTGCAATGGCTTCAAAATTTTAGTATCCTAAGTAATGCAAACGTTTGGAAATTTCTTCGTGGAAATCCGTTTCAGACCATTCTAAAACGATTCCTGAAATTTAATACTTTTTCATTAGATAAAAAATGCAACAAAAATTTAAAATGTCAATAATATCAAAAGAAAGGATGGGTTCGTTGGCCAGAATTTTTGGAGTACTCCAAGGGGCCAAATTTTGAAAATTTAGAGTCGAAATCACTAAAAACGTTTTTTTTTTAGGTTTTTGGTGTAAATTACCATCTTAAACATACGTGAATAAATATGATACGAGTATATTCGGAATCAGCGTGAAATTTCCTATAATAATCACCCACCAAATAGATTAAAATTATTCTTTGAAAATTCCCTCACCAACTCATGTTGCATGAATGGAACTTTTATACATTACATAATACACCGTTGTGTAATAATTTGCACCGTTTTAGAACATGTCCGCAGCCAAAGTTATAATAGGGTTCAAAAAATGGAAATTTTGTTGCGTTCTTACAGTTCAAAATTTGATTTCTCGAAGCGATAAATCATTAAAAAATCGTATTTTCCTGCAATGCTGAAAAAATATTTTTGGGTGCAAAATATGAATTTTGAAGGGAATAAAAACTTGAAAAAAGCGGGAAAGGCAATTTATCTGTTTTTTGAACATTTTTATAATTTTTGGAAGTTCCACTCATGCGGCGTGAGTTTATGTGAGATTTCGAAGAATCATCTTAACCAATTTTGTGGGTGATTCTTAAAGGAAATTTAGCGCAAATTCCGAATGTACAGTATAGGTATATATTGTGTTTTTCAGCTGTGTTCTCCGGCTCGATTATGTTCTGAGGCTAAAGGGGACGACAGTTGTGTTAGAGAGAGGGAAGGTGCCTATGGAAATTCCAGATTATCTCCACAACCAATCGTTCGATTTTCAAACCTAAATATATTTTTGAGTTCCTCTCAGTCCA
This sequence comes from Lygus lineolaris, assembly GCA_030264115.1. Lineage (NCBI taxonomy): Eukaryota > Metazoa > Arthropoda > Insecta > Hemiptera > Miridae > Lygus > Lygus lineolaris. The sequence continues at coordinate 14,936,304 of JAEMON010000014.1, read as the reverse complement.
TACTGTAGAGATATCATACAAAATTGTGAGTTTTTAAAATTGATTTTTAATTTTTTTTTTTCAATTGATTCCATTGTGATTTTTTACGCAAAAACGGATAGATCCCCCCATAGTACAGATGTATACTAGCTTCTAGAACCATTTGCAAAAATTATCATAGTAGCATTCCAACCGAAACAGAATTTCGGCCGTGAAAACGCAGCCTCAAAATCATATCGTTTCAATTTCCCCGGTCGTTCCTTAGTTATTTGAATAGCTTCCAAAGAGCGGATGTACGCTAATTCTTGAATTTAAAAATTCTTCAAATAGTAATCATAAATTTGAAAAAAATAATCTTTTAAAAATAAAGTTACATTAAGTCCCAATTATTCAACCTTTCCTGAAAACATTACACTACTTGGATTTGAAAGAAATCTGTATGGAATTATACATCACCTCGGATTATTTTTTTGGGGGGATTTTCAAGGATTTCAGTGGAGAAAATTTTCAAAAACTTGCATACGAGTATTTACCTAACATTTTGGAGTCATTGCAAGAGCATAATATTATTTCTTCGAAAATTCGCGAACACTACTTTTCTGTCTCGTCGAAGGTCGGGAAGGAAAGTAAACAATCGACAAGGTCCGGGTGATTTCCCTCAGCGTTTTTCCGGTCAAGGGTGTTCGAGGACGCGATTTTTCACGCGCGATTTTTCACGCGCGATTTTCCACGGCCCGCGTTGAGAAGGGAACGAAGGAATCGCGGCTGAGGACACTTCAGTACACCTCGGGAACCCGCAAGAAAGTGACGTTGACTGGCGCGCATGTGAAATTTAACGCATTTAAATTTTTAAACCCTTATCAATATTTGGATTTTTTTCAAAAAAAATTATATACCTATTATTGTGACAAAAAAAAATAATTTTTGTAGTGATCCAAGATCGCAAGAAAAAAAATCTTAAAATTGAAAAAACTCACGAAAACAAGTTGTTGAAAACTATAAGAGACACTTTTTGATGGAAATTGTCTGTAGAATCGATTCCTGGAGTTTCTCCCAAATTAGCCGTAGACACTTTGTATAACAATATAGTTAGCAACAAACAACTAATTGTTTTAGTTTGAAATAATTAACTAGCTATCTAATCTCAAAGTACTTAATTAACACTCTCACAGGTACAAATTCGTATTTGCTCAAAGTTGATATTGATTTACCAACAATTTCAACTGGAGGTTTCAATCCTATATGAATATATTTTCATCATTTTTATACGTTTTCGAGTCAGTAAAATCGGCCGTTGAAAATCGAGGATTTATTTATTATTGATGGTTTTTGAAATGGGCGGGATCAACATTCAACTGAGAAGGAAGACTATGGATGACGTCAGAGGTCAGATGACTAAACCCAACGTTATTATTTCCCGTACGTAGAATGATAATGATGATGATAATAATAATAATAATGATTTTTTTAATAATAATAATAATTTTATAATAATAATAAATAAAGTATATGTATAATAAATAAGTAGGTAAGTAGGTACCTATCTGAAAAGTGAAAATTTTATAAAATTGAAGGCCCAAATCTTAAGAAAAAACACTTTTCAAAGTTATCCTGCGTGTAGAATGGATTTGCAACCTGGTCAAATTAGGTTTATGCTTGCAGTTGGAACCTTGTCCAACTGAGATGGAACCTGCCGTTGGAACCTTGTCAAATAAGTGTCGAAACATCGTTTTGAAACTTTGTCAAACTAGAGTCGACCCGGTAATGGGAACCTTGTTAATTTTTGTCGAAACAGTAGTTGGAACCTTTTCAAACTATGGAAATGCCTGCAGTTGGGACGTTGTCAAAGCAATTGAAACCTTTTGAAACAGGAGTGGATTCTGCGGTTATTTTGTCTAACTAAGGTCGGTCGACCCTGCAGTTGGAACCATGTTTATTAAGTGTCAAAATAGCAGTGGGAACTTCGGTGAAATCTTGTCAGATTGTCGGGTATCGGCCCCCGAATGAAACAAGTCAATTAGGTACCTATTTCATGATTAATTTATAATGCTGCCGCTCTTGTCAAATAAGAATCGAAACAGCAGTTGAAACCTTGTCAAACTAGGGTCGACCCTGCAATTGGAATCTTGTGAATTTGTGACGAAACAGTAGTTGGAACCTTTTCAAACAATGGAAATGCCTGCGTAGATTCTGCGGTTGTTTTGTCAAACTCGGTCGACTCTGCAGTTGGAACCTTTTAATCTAGTGTCGAAACCATTTGAAACCTTGTAAAACTAGGAGTTGACTCTGCAGATGGAACCTTGTTAATATAGTTGAAACCTTGTCAAACTAGAGCCGTGCTTGCAGAAGGATCCTTGCCAAAGCAACTGAAGACACCTTTTAAAAAGAGTCGATTCTCCACTTATTTGGTCCAATTAGGATCGAAACAGCAGTTGAAATCTTGTCAAACTAGAGTCGTGCCTGCAGATGGAACTTTCTTGTGGAGGCATTTATAGCTCTTCGTAATGTAAAGACGTGAAAGAAGATAATGTCTCCATAATTCAAAATATGGGGTCCTAACCGTAATCCCAGGGAATTCCATAGAAATCCTTCGTAAATGTTTATGGGATTAAGACGTAATTCTTTGAAGGTGTTTGCATATTTCAAATTGGAGTTATTATTACCTACACCCACCAATGATCAATTCCTTGCTATTTGTAGCGAATGTGTCGGGTATTGAAGAAAGACCGAAAAAACGTAGAAAGCGCGTGCTTGCTTGGTACGCCCACCACCGTCCGCCAAAAAGGTCATGGGCCTCTGTACGAGGATACGCTGTTCGTCTGAGTGGTTTGTCCATTTTCAAAATAGTTACGTGGAATGGGGTATTCCAGTGGGTTTAAAAAGAGATGATTTTGGCAAATAAATCTTAGCTGGCAACAGTGAAAAGAACGTAGTGTGGGAATAGGTGATAATATTGGAATAAAAGAAATGAAAGAAATATGTGAAATAAAGATAACAGTTTTTGAAAAAGCGCGGGTCCTACGTCTACGTCGTAATATACCTGAAGGAGTGTCCATGCTTGGAAGCAGTACGATATTATAGTATCCATAGTGATCTCGGTGATCAAGGTCCGCCTAACTTTACTTTTATCATTCAATATAAAGTGATAACTTATCGCTGATAATTTTATCTACTTAAATAACTTCTTCCGGGGCAACAAAATTAGAGTGACTCAATCAATCAACTTCTGTTTGGTGTGGACACTACTGCTTTCTTTCAATCAGCGATGTAGGTGGCAGTGAAAATCTCTACGTGACAAGCCCGCCTTTTTTCAAATCCCTTATTTCTATTTGCCTCTTCAAGTTCACCTTAACATTTTGTCAATGAACAGACCCCATTTTCGTTCACCTAGCAATATACTTGTACATTTGAAAAAAAAAATTAAAAAAAGACTGGAATACCCCATTGGTCGGCTGCATGGTGATTCCTCAGTATGTGAAGTCGTTATTCATTAAAGAAAAAAAATAACAAGACTTTATTTTTCTCATTTTTCAACCATATTTCAGCGATAACTTCGTTTTTATGCATTTAAAATTCGTTCCAAGCTCCTCAAATTTCTATTAACTTCATCTTGAAATTTCTGCTCAACTTCATCTCAGAAGAAGATTCATGGTCATTGGAGGATGCCACCAGTTGTACATACCAGGATTGTTCCCCAATGAAATATCTTCCCACACAATATATAGTGAAAGCATTCTCAATTTGTCACAATTGAATGTCCTCAAGTTTCAAGTTGTCATAACAATTTTTCTCATTTTTTCGAGCCTGGTTTCCTTCTTAAAAGAATTTTTGGATGAAAAATTGAAGCTCTCGACGATATCTGACCCTAAGAACAACCTAAATAATACCCTAAATTGTAGGTATCGAAATGTCACTAATATCAAACATTGGTTATTAGAGAGTTTCTAGTGTGCCGATAAGGCGTGCTGTATCGTCAATACCTACTGCAATTAATCTCCAATAAGCCAGACCTTATTGAGATAAGGCATCCTATCAAAGATCCAACTATCAAGATTTTAGGGGAAACGCCGTTGAACAAATGATTTACAAATTATCACATGCGGTACTCCAGCTATCGTTCTTTAAAGAACAGCCCATTGAAGAATTCTGATAACATTCATCAGTAGAAGTCTGATAACTGGCAAAACAATTATATGAAAACTTTTGGAAATTGGCTAATTTATTATTTTGTCGGATTGTGAATTGTTTCTGTCCAGACATCGCCAACAGGTGTAATTTGTTCTAAACATGAGTTCAGGAGGACCCGAAACGTTGACAAAAAAAATTACTACCTGTAGCTGAATATCGTCTTTTTATGGCTGAATAACGACTGCACATACTGATGAGGGATTTTCAAAATAGATACACCCAGTAAAGACTTGTATAAGCGGATCAAAATGACACAGTGTAAATATTCGGCACTTTGTTCCATGTTCTTTCACTCTTGT
>JAEMON010000014.1:14918225-14931644 GCA_030264115.1 Lygus lineolaris | reverse complement strand
TTTTTTTTTTTTTTTTTTTTTTTTTTGCTTGAAAGCAAAATGTACATATTTTGTATTTATTTGCACTTTTCTATTGGTTTTGAAAATTTCACGCTGTTTAAACATGATTTCCTCCATCTATTTATTTCATCTCTTGTGTTCTAGGATCAAAGACTGACGTCGGGAGGTACCTGGAAGTGTTTGGAGCAGAGCTTGTTGGGACTGGCGTGCTGCTCTGCATCGGCTGCGCTTCTTGCATAGCAGGTGACGACACCAAACCCATCACCGACTTCCATTCCGCTCTCACCTTTGGTTTCACGGTTTCAACTATCATCTGCGTAAGTTCACAATCGGATCGTTCGAGTCCTTCTGATAGGTGCAGAAAACGATTATCATTAATAATAAGTTAACCGTGATAAAGAGACAGAGTGTTGTAACCGTGGATGTAGAACAGTAGACAGTCGAAGCTGCTGTGATACGATGAATAAAGACGATGATGTGCTGCTTCTGACCCACAAACCTAATGTCGCATGTGGTGGATACATTCCCGATTATTCCACGTGACCAAATTTGATATAGATTAGAATTATTAGAGTGCCTTTTCAAGCATTTCTAGAACTTGTGAGGGGTCTAACGACTCCACCGCATCTCTCAAGGTTCCAGGATCTCTTAACTGGTGACCCCGACGTGATGTTGGTGCTTCTGACCCCTAGACCAAGTATGTACTGCATCTGCCCATGATCAGACAGACGTGGGCTAGGGGACACCAGGCTATGTTGACCATACTCTAAGGACTAAAGATAGAGGATTCCTGTCCTCTCTGGCGAGCCACAGGCGAGTCCTGCGGTGGACAACTTTCCAGGCACTTCTAAAACTTGTCACGGGGTCTAACAACTCCACCACATCTCTCAAGGTTCCAGGATTTCTAAACTGGTGACCCCAACGTGATATCGGTGAGGTGGCATTTGGTACACACTTGCTCCTGACCCATAGACAAAGTACATACTATATCTGCCAATGATCAGTCAGACGTGGGCTAGAGGATTCCAGTCCTCTTTGGTGAACTATATACCTACTCACTGGTTCCGTCAACATCAGAGAATCCTGGAACCGCATAATGCAAAATTGCAATGGTTCTTGACTCTATTTCGGTATATATAATAACAAAAGAAGAAAATTGTATTCAACAGAAACAACTATTGCATACCTAACAATTATGTTCCTTTCTTTTTCCACAGATATTTGGTCACATATCCGCCGCACATTTGAACCCAGCAGTGACTGTAGCATTCTACGTACTGGGGCACATCAACGTACCCATGATGTTGGTCTATTTCATTGCGCAAATCATGGGAGCAATCATGGGCGTTGGCGTTCTTGTGGTAACTGTTATTTTGTTTAGTTAATTAGTAATTATAAAAATACAGAATAGTAATGCATGTATTTCAGGGGACGTCCCTTTAGATTAGAAATTGTCCAATCCAACACAGCAATCCAAAGTATATGATTTCAACGAAATATGATGGGAATGGTTTTTTAAATGGAAGTGGGGAAACTCTTCATGAGCGAATTAGAGAGGATGGTTCTCCACAACAGTGTAGGACTCTCCTTTAATATAAGGGAATACCAACTAAAACCATAATCCTACTTCTATATTTAGGGCTCACCCCAGAACCACTTGCTTAGTATTACTTCGGAGGGAGTCCTTGTATTGTCTGAAGGCCGCTCCAATTTAGCTTTTTGGTCTTCACCTTCTTCTCATTTACCATCCAGCTTCTTGGCCTTGAGGACTGTTGCGACAGATGTTGCCACTGTGTTCCAGCATTGCTTGCTCTGTATCATCTCCCAAGACCGTCTGTTGGTTGAAACTTCCAATATTCTCGTCCAAGCCTCCCCTCGATTGACCCAGTTACTGGCATAAAGAAGGTGTGGTGGACATCATCCTCCTCCTCCCTGAGATAAATACACATAGAAATGGTGAAACTTATGCAAGTTGTACAAATTGCACGTTGGCGAATGATCTCCAACTCTAGCCAAATTGAGTGAAATCGGGGCCATTTTTTTTTTTTTGCTCGGTGAATTATTGATATTCTTAATAAACTAGGTAGGTACATGTGTCATCACACAAGTAGACCGAATTGCTACAAATTTTCAAAATAATCAAAAATATATAAGAGGAAGTTGCCCTATAGTGGGCCCTGTTCCTAAAGTGGACCCCTGCTTAAATGTATTAGTAGGTTCTGCAACCAAGCGTCGGGGGTTGCCAATAATACTTCAGGAGTAGGGGTAGTGGAAGGTAAGCAGGTAATAATTCGCGACCCCGACGCTTGGTTGCAGCACCTACTAATAACATTTAAGCTAGGGCTCCACTTTCGGAACTTTGGAGCAACTTCCTCTACCGACTTGAGACGCTCCTTAGCAGTGAGAGCAGTCATCGAATCTTTCCGAATAATAAACGGTGCAAAAAAATTATCACACAACGGTTAATGTCGTCTTCCTTTGATTGCCTGGTTCATATCATTTATCACTTCAATCCTTCTCCAGTCAGACATGTCGGTTCACTCTGAGCAGAGTTGTAAACTTCGGAAATCTTAACTGTTGGTTACCAAGGCGAATCTAAGAGGCACCGGTCGCAAGTCCAGAAGGGTTGATATCACGTGATTATTCTGCCTATCTGATCAGCTCAGTGAAAATAAATAACCCTCAAAACCCCATGGTGTAAACTACTGCCAATTGGAACTATGCCAGCATAAATAACCCCAGTTCGACCCTCCCCATTGTGATTTTTATATTGTTCAACTTTTATCATAGTGATCCAATTTCCAGTTGCTGACTCCAGAGGGTTGGATCAAGTCTGACATGTGCGTGACGCAACCACACGACAATTTGACTGGCTACCAAGCAGCTGGTATAGAATTCGTGGCGACCATGGCCCTCATCTTTCTGGTTTGTGGGCTCAGTGACCCGCGATGTGCTGCTCGCCAGGACTCAGTCCCGCTCAAGTTTGCCGCTCTCCTGATAGCATTGTCCCTCGCAGTTGTAAGTCCAGCTTTTAGTCAGAGATCTATACCAACATAGACATAATGGTGTACGTAACGTTGTATATTGCGTACATACTTTGAGTATAAATGGTAAGGGGGGGTTATATTCTAAAACTCTCTCGCCAACAATTTGTCTTAGTTTTTTCCATGTTTTAATCTCAGCCTCACCGGATAAGCATCATTAGAGCCGCCCCTGCTTGCAAAGGAAACTACAAGATGCAGAAGTTTAGGACTCAACTTGTTGTACCTACTTCACAAAATATCGGGGTTTTATCAATTAACTAACTGGAGCATTAGCATAAATTATCACATGAATAAGTTGATTTCACCCAAAACACCCCGCAAGATCATTAATCTATAATGAATTGGTGCTCCTTTGAATGCCTGGCTAATTTAATTTCTAAGAAACATTCAAAGAAGTACTTAATATGCAATATTCTTTCTCAGGCTTAGACAAGACCCTCCCACCAATCGATCCGCCATGTTCGGCCTAACCTACAAAATCCCTAAAAATGTAATAAAAATCACATGTAAATTGTGGTACTTACAAAGTTGCATATATTGCAAAGGTTCGTGGACACACACAGACTGATTGATATAAGGTTCAATAATATTATACTTAATAGAATTTCCCAATTTCAGGGTAAATACACTGGTGCAAGTTTAAACCCCGTCAGAAGTCTTGGTCCTGCGATTTGGACTGGTAACTGGAATCAACATTGGGTAAGATTTTATTGCACCTCAGAAAATAAATTGATGATGATTGAACAGGTAGGCACTACCTGATGAAATAAGTGATTGATGAAAGTACTGTTATAATTACTAGTAGCAGCTTCCGCTTGCTTTGCAAGCTCATTTTAGCATCAAAATAGACTTTAGGACTCACTCATAGGTATGATCGGGGACGTTGCCAGGTTCGATTATTGTTGAAGTATTATCAAGTTTAGATGAAAGCATGAAGAAGAGGATTGCCCATGGGGTAAGGAGGTACCTAGGTACCATAAAACTATCTCAAAATGAGCTCCCAGAACAACTCGATCGAAAATTGAGCTCCTGAATTAGCTGGAGCGAAAATTTATTGAGCTCCTGAATTAGCTGGAGCGAAAATTTATTGAGCTCCCAGATCACCCACAATTCGAAATGATTCGAAAATTGTCCGACCCGATAAACTGAGTGAAAAAAGAGCTAAAAGATCAGCTGAGTTGAAAATTGGTCTCCCAGATGGGCTGAGACAGAACAAAGAGCTCCCGGATCAAAGATCAAAGAAGTTGGATCAAAGATTGAGCTCACAGGTCACAGATCAACCACTGATTCTAAAAGACCCGGGAATAGTCCGACCTGTCACAACTGGATATTGACACGCTCGATTTGACATCTGTTCAAGAGGGGTAGGTACCTATGCTCTCTGGTGAGCAAATGTTCAACTTCGAGCTGCTCCCTCATTCTCCATCTGGTGAAACTACACTAATTTGCCAAGGCTTTTCTGGCTAGATGACGGTACGCAGGGAGGTCTGGGGGGAACATCCGCTCGCTATTAGCATTGAAAAATGAGCTTTATGACTCACTCAGCTGATCTGGTATGATGTAGAAGCAGAAACCATCCCTGGAACTACCTGATCAGAATGATCTCTTCACTCTCTCTCTCTTTAACTCTTCAGAATGATCACTCTTTGACTTTTCTATAGATTGATCGTATGATACGAGAAAGAATTAGTTTACAAGTTCCACACAATAATCAAGGGTTACAAAGTTCCATTGAAGATGTGGTTATTCACTCCTCACACGTCTTTCACTCTGTCGTTCAATATTTCTGTGGATTTGCAGAACATCCATTCAATTATGTTTTTCTGTTTTTCTGTTTCAAAATGATCTCGTTATATTGTAACGATTGCTAATCTGTTACAGGTTTATTGGGTCTCCCCGCTGTCTGCAGGCATCGTCACTCCACTTTTCTACACCACCTGCTTCCTCAGAGGAGCCCAATCGTAGACCAAATCAAACCTCGTGGTTCGTTATAGGTAAAATCAATCCCCGGGGAAGTGTAATCAGGAGATTCTTCAATTCAATACATGTCCACGAAATGCGGTGACCTCGTGAGACTGGTAAAACCTTGATGGATGTCTGTTTCAGACTCGGAAGTGGGGTTTTAAGGTTTTTTCTCGGCACTTTTTGAGTTTCACTATGAAAACTGCAACTTGGTTTACTGCAACTTCTGCATTCCTATTTACTATGATTGACTACAGTTTCCAGTTGAAAAACGAGGTGTTCAGCGGAGTTTCCGGGTATTTTCTGTACTTCTTCTAGAGTATTGAGCTAACGGCAATGGGTATGAACCCCAAGGAAACGCTTTGATCGCTGAATTTGGTTTAAACATCCACTTTTCATAAAATGTGGTTAATTAGGCATAGGTATCTACAGGCTATTCAGAATTTTACCAACCTTTTTCATTGACATTGGTGTTTTTAGCTTATACAACCCAGTTATACAACAAATGATGTGCCTGCGACAAGCAGCTTCTACGTATGTCATCCTATAATTCAAATAATAAAAGGGGGCCAATAATAAAAGGGTTGACCGTAATACAAATTAAATTGAAGATACCGAAGCGCCCTCAGCAATACTATATAAGTAAAGCATTTTCCCATCTATTAAAAAACCTTTTTCACGTTTACGTCAACCTTTTTTAGGGTGACTGCGGGGTAGTGCGACCAGTTATTTAAATAATTCCACAACGCATTGAAAAGGCTTCGCATTTACACATTTTCCTTTTTTACCTGCATATTGTATACTAGTTATTTCTGTCAACTCACTCTTACAAATAGAAAAAAAGCTCAAAATTTGCTCTGATGAAGCCAAAAATCATAAGGCTGCTTCCAATAAGCAAAAAAAGGAAAACTAGAAACAGAAGAATAAAAGAGAAGCAGAAGGGAAGGGAGAAGAGGGTTATAAAATGAAGTAAAAATAGCTTCTATGGAAATCAACTGTGAATGAAATAATACTTGAAAACTTCCACTCGGGAAAAAAGGTAGTACTTCTTACTTAGTAGGACATACCTACATTGTGTAGGTACCTTATCAAACAAAAACTAATCAATTCTGTTGTAGTCGAGTTCCCCTCGTGAAGGTGCCTGCCATCTCTTGGCGTCATGTGTGAACTAAACAACCGCTCGCAACCTGAGTAGTTTCTATTCGTATGTTATCGGGGAGCAAGATGGAGAAGGAGAAGGATCTATGTTCCACATTCATTATCATATAATATATATTTACCTATTCAACTTTGAAATAATATGAATGAGATGATACAAATGTTAATAATCGCGATCTTCAGTTTTAAACGTCATTCCAATGGCTGTGTGTTTCGAAAAAGTAATACTCAATGAACACCACGATAAAAATTCACAGCCTATATAATAATATAATATTTACAAATTATGAAGTCTAAGCTAGAATTTAGAAGCAACTTGAAGAGCCCAGGAAAAAAGTGGATAATTGCTTTTTTTCTCTCTTTCAAAAATGATTTGAGGTTGGCAGTATGTAGCTCTTGATGATTAGAATCCAGTCAACCACTCAAGGAGAGGGAAAAACGGGTCCTATAACGCGTTTGAGTTTTTCGCATAAAGGGAAGAAAGGGGCCATCTCCACCAATAATGTGAAGAAAAGGGCTTAACTAGGTAAGCAGGCAGTTTGTCAGCACATGCCAATATTTCCTTTACTTCAAAGTTAGTTGATATAATATATATATTTTTTGTTAACGTTTTCTAGCGTTTATAGAACTATCTACTCATCATTATAAAATTATATTTTCACTAATCAGGAGCCCAAACAGTGATGGATTTTGCGTTTCGTTTTGTTCGGTTGGCATCTTGGAAGGCTATTGGCCAATGACAGACGACACCCTTTTCAACGTCACTTTCCCGCCATATTACAATAATAAATATTTCAATAAATTTTCTAAAATTACAGAAGATACACTATTTTTGCCTTACAAATTCATTATTGTTTCTTATTAGTCATTATCTCTCAGAAAAAAATGTATGGTAATCCCCCAGGACCCTTTCTCCCCAGTACAAACGGGGTAGATAAAGGTTGTAAAGGGGAGTAGATATTTTCACCCGAACTCGCAATGACGTCATAATCTTCAGCATTACTCTACGAGTGTACTAAATCGCTTTCCATGTGCCGCAGTCCTATCTTATCATTTTAGGTGACGTTTCAAATTTTCAAATCCGCTTTTCTCGAAATAAGAAAATTGTTTGTTAGCCCCCATTTTCCCTAGGCTCTTCACTTGTAAATAATACTGCATTAAACCGCCAAATCAAACTTCCAAATCTTGTCAACGAAGTTCTAAGAAACGCTTTTATCGTAATTTATACTAGAATAATTAGATAAATTCAAATAATGGTTTTATAATACCTATAGGTAATTGTATATGCTCGTATTGTCGTAGTCGGTAATTAACTGTATTGAATAAATAAAATAGTAAAACTAGAATAAAGGCAGATGATTTGGTTTTTATGGAATCGAGCTTTGAAAAATATTTTCCTCGTCATTCAATGTTCAAATCTTGAACAATGGCGGTGGTCCTCGGTATATATCAGTGACCTGGATGCTCGCTTCGCTCACATCTCAAAAATGGGAAAACATAGGTACCTACTGCATCAATATAGGAAATAGAGATTAGTCGGATGTACCTACCTATAGATCGGTGCTTCTCCAAGAAAGAGAAGGAACACAATTGAGGAGGTCCGAGCAAGGAGGGCACATATGAAAAAGCTGAGTTTTGAGAAAATGGGACACAAAGGTTTGCAACGCTAATCTATAAGCCATTTTCAGTCAAAACCTTTTCCCCCCATCTTCATCACTATTCTTTTAGAACTATCCTCAAGCCTGTTGACGATAAATCAATAGGAGCCGAGAAAATAGCTAAATTTGAAGAAGGGCATACGATTTTTAAACAAGAAAACTCATACGAAACATGCAATATTTTCAATAAAACTGGAAGTAAATGAAAAATTAGCACATATTATTCGGTCAAAAGGCTTTTTAATGTATTAATTTATACGTACTAAATGGTTTTAATGGTAAACCAAATTTGAGCGACTTGTAATTGCCAAAAAAGATTATTTTTTACAAAATACCTACTAATTTTTTAACTCTTTCAATTCACTAATTTTAAAGTAGGTACTTAACTGGTCCACGCATCTAAAAACAATCGTTATCATCAAAACTACGCCTTTTTTAGCAAAACAAAGTGATTCCCTCCAAGAAAGGCTCATAAGGACAGCTGATAACAACAAGGATACCAACAAAACAAATAGGAATTTCTTTGGTGTGGAAGAGAACATGGCGGATCTATTTTTGCGTTCCCCCCAAGAAGGCCACAGGGTCTCAGGCCCTTCTTGCACTGGCCTCCTCAATTGAAACCCTAAGGGTGGATTCGAACCCACGACCTTTGCGAATAGCAGTCGAACAGCTACCAAAGAAGCCTGAGAACCAATGAAATTTGATTCCGTATTCAGTTTGTTCACTCTTCCCTTCTCATAAAGAGAGGACCACCGCTGTTACGACCCTTTTCTGGAGAGCATCAACTATTGCCGTGGTCAATAACTTGCGATGTTTGGCCGTTTTATAGTTGAATTGTTCAAGATTTTTCAAAATATACTTTATTTGCTCTCTACTAGGAACTCAATGTTATTTTGAGAATCAGTTATTTTGAGAATTTGTTTCGACTATGTAGGCACGGTAAGGTGGGGCTAAGCTGGACAGAATGGATAAATATCTTACTCAGGCCCACACTCTTCAGCACGAGCCCTGAGGTTCTTTTTCCCTATTTTGTTCAATTTTTTGGCCTTCTCCATTGTGGCAGTTGTAAGTATAGGGTTTCCATGTCGAACTCAGACTTTTCCAAGCCAAATTGAGAATTTGAGATTATTCCAAAGCATATTCAGATTTTTCCATAGATGCATTCATAATTTTCCAAACGAAATTCAGATTTTTTTCAATTTTTTTAGCATACTTACCTAATAATATACCATTGAAGGAATCTGAATTTGAATATTCTGCATTTTGTTTGGAAATTAAATAATGACTAGGGAGACCGCTAATTGCGAAAATTCCGTTTTGTCCAGGTTTACCCCTCTAGTCCAGCTTTTCCCCACTTGACTGTACTGTTCTAAATCCTTCTGGATGGACTGGCAGGTTCACTAGGGAGACTGCAGTGGAGGCTAATCGCGAAAATTCCTTTTTATCCAGGTTCACCCCTCTAATCCAGCTTTTCCCCACTTGATGGTACTGTTCTAAATCCTTTTGGATGGACGGGCACGTTGATTTTCCCGATTTCGAAGTTGAAGTATATTTTTTTCAAAAGGACCTATTGGTGAGATGGATCTATGCTGTGCAGCCTTCTTATTGTTTACATTTGTACGATACTCTAGTCAGACTCTCTGTTGAGAGAGAGCACTGCATTCACCTCAAAAGTACCTGTATATTTGTTCGTTTTAGGGTGAATTTTCTGAGGCTGGGCCTCATATTTTCAAGATTAGAAGGGAGAATTCATTATGCAAAACTTAATATACCTATTATAAAGTACCTAATAGAAGAAGATGCACATCAAAACGATATTGATATGGATATTGAGGTTCCTACTTGAAAAACAGCTCCACAGAGTACCTGGTAAGGGTACCTAATTGCCTGAGTGGGAATTACCTTACCTTGGGGGAAAGATACAAACTATCCACAGGAAATTCACTCTGTAATGGTAACCCAACTACTAAAATCAACTGACGAATTTGAAATTTTTTTTCCTTAAAAATGTTGAAAATAATTTTTTGAAAAGTGTTATTTTTTAAATTGATTTTTTGAAAATTAATTGTTTGTAATTACTTATGTAAATATTTAGGTAGACATCTATAGCTTAATTTCCTACCAAAAATTACTCATAGGTAATTTTCATATTTAGTATGATGATTGAAAGTAGAAGAAGCCACGGTGTTGAAAGAGTACTTATGTACCTACTACCAATTTAGAGAATGTTATTTTTCTAGTGTTATTTTAGAGAATTCGAGAGTTTTTAACAATATTGTTGCTTTGCTAAAATGACGGAAATGTTTTGTAAATACGTTACTTGGAATGCTATTGATGTATCAATAGAAATGTAAATATAATTAATATTTTTAATTGATCCTATTCGTCGAATTTATTTTATTCTTACCAGACTCCTTGTAGTATAAAAAATGTGAGTTCCAAATGAAATCGTTAATTCAAATAGTATTAGAATAGTATGAAAAGCGTTTCCAAGGTCGAAGTGCATCTTTGGCTTGTAGATTGTCGAATATTATTCGAATTGCGCTGTTAGTTGGAACAAACCAGAGGGGTAGGCGAATATTTCCTCTGCAGGGCGGTATTCGAATTGTGTGCAACTTGTTCTGGCAGTTGGAACAGGATTCCAGTTCTCATCAGTAGGGTAAGGCGCACCAAATCCAGTTGGAACAGGCAGAATTTGTGCGTAGAGGGTTCTGCGCAGCTCGCTATTCGAAACACGAGATATTTAAAGGTATGTAATCAAAAATGGAGACAATCCTATAGACTGAGTATAACAGATTAAGGGGTATTTTTTTGGACGTTGAAATTTTTCGGGATTGTGCGGGTTAGGCCGTAAACGGTCCACTATCAATTTCATCACCGTCGGACCAATGGTAGCGTGAGCGCATGCACAAACGAAAAACTGCTTGAAACAACGATTTCTGAGTTCATGGGATGATTTCGCTCAAATTCGTAGAGTAGTTAGGAGCTGACTCCCAAGACAATTGCCTTTGAATTCGTTTCAATTGGATCAGGTAATAAAAAATTTTAATAAATTTAATAAATAAAAAAAGTCTGCCAAGTTGGGTGTGGCACATAGCTTCCACGTATCCATAACATGATTGTATCGATCTAAGGGATCCGATCTAAAAATCCGAAAAAATTTCAAAATGTCAATAATATTAAAAGAAGGGATGAGTTCGTTGGCCACAATTTTTGGAGT
This sequence comes from Lygus lineolaris, assembly GCA_030264115.1. NCBI lineage: Eukaryota > Metazoa > Arthropoda > Insecta > Hemiptera > Miridae > Lygus > Lygus lineolaris. The sequence continues at coordinate 14,920,602 of JAEMON010000014.1, read as the reverse complement.
ACTCCAAGGGTTCAAATTTTGAAAATTTAATTTCAAAAATCGCAAAAAAACGTGTTTTTTGGTGTAAATTACCATCTTGAACATAGGAACATATTATATATTCAGAATCAGCGGGAAATTTCCTATAAGAATTACCCACCAAATCGGGTAAAATTAGTCTTTGAAAATTCGCTCATCAACTCATACTGCATGTAAGGAACTTTTCAAACATAGGTACAACAATAGTTACTATAGAGTTTTAAACAGTGAAACAGTTTTACAAAAAAGTGGCTTACTTTCCTTACTTACTTACTTTTTCCCCCCGATCCTTCAATATATCATCTCCATGTCCGGAAAATACCCATCGACCGATTTTACCCTGATAGATGCGCCACCGGCGAAAGAGAGAGTGAAGAAGAAGAAGGCATGAATCAACATGTGGGTCGTGGGAGGAGGGTGGGAGGCGGAGCGGCTCAGCGCCTCCAGAGGGCCGATCGTCACTCGTCAGCCGGCGAACCCCCTGAAGACAACCAGGGAGAAGGTATCGACGCAGCCGCCCCTCACAGAGAAGAGATCGACAATGTAAGTATAGCAACCAATCAATAGACCGCCAGTCATTAAGAAATCGATATATCTTCCTAATGAGCAAAATTTACAATATACCTTCCTAATGACATAAATTTGATATACCTTCCTAATGAGCGAAGTTTCTAACAGTTTTATTGAAGATTCGATACACCTTTGTATCCGATAATTTAGATAGAGACTATCGAATCAATGTGGGGTTGAGGCCCCAATTGCTGACACGACCCTAATTATTGACACTTGCTCCTCAATGTTGAATCGAAATCTATATATGTCTTAGTAATGAGCAAAATTTAAAAGAAACCTTCCTTATGACGAATTTGATATACCTTCCTAATGAAGAAAGTTTCTAACATTTTTATTGACTATTCGATACACCTTTCTATCCGATATTTTAGAACGAAACTATCGAATCAATGTAGGGCAGAGGCCTTGCTGACACATGATCATAATATTGACACTTGCTCCTTTAATGTTGAAAAAAGTTCCGTATGCAGCATGAGTTGTTGAGCGAATTTGCAAAGAATAATTTTAACCGATTCGGTGAGTGATTCTTATAGGAAATTTCACGCTGATTCCGAATTTATGTTCCTATGTTAAAGATGGTAATTTACACCAACCAACCAAAACACGTTTTTTTTTTTTTTAAGCGATTTTTGACTCTACATTTTCAAAATTCGACCCCTCGGAGTACTCCAAAAATTCTGGCCAACGAACTCATCCTTTCTTTTATTATTGACATTTTAAAAATGTTTTGGATTTTTTAATCTCGATTCCAGGGTCAGATATCGTCTGGAGTGACATATGAAGAAGTGTTGAATTTCAGAAATCATTTTGGCTGTTTGTCTATAATAACTACCTACCTATTTCTTTTATGTTTTCCCACTTGAATTATCCTTTAACCACTTCGTCGCTACTTACTGCTGGGTTATAGGAATACAGTTTCTTATATACATTTAAATGAAAACGACAACTTTAGGAGAGGTAAAAATTTATAGATATTAAAAAACATCATTTTATCCAATAATTGATACCCCTATCAATAAATTGGAATTTCACAGAATTTCATTTTCAACTAATTATTTTCCATTAGGAAAATAATGGTCACCCCATTTCGGAACACCCAAATTGAAAATATTGAAGGGATCCAATCCTGACAGGTTTTTCAATAATTGGTTCCATTACTGTCTATAATTGGATATTTATTTCAATAATTAGTTCTTTTACCTTGTCAATATTTGGTTCTTGCATGTCAATATAAGGAAAATTTTGCTGTCGAGTTTCAGCTTGAAACAATGGAATATTGTAGTATTTCTATATTTAAATAAGCACACTCGGTACTACGCACCTTGACCATTTAGAAAGAATATGAAGCGAAACGATTGGTCCATAAATGGGAATTTTATTGAGAAAATACGGGGTTAGCCCCGTTGTATATATAAATAGATACCTACCGAAACATATAAATACATAAATACATGAATACATAAATACATATATGCATAAATACATAAATACATAAATTCATAAATACATGAACACATAAATTCATAAATACATAAATATATACATGTATACATGTATTTAATATACTACGTATAAAAGTGTTAATTTCAGGAATCGTTTTAGAATGGTTAACAATTTTCAAAAATTTGCATCATTAAAATTCTGAAGCCATCGCAATAGCTTCGTTATCTTCGAAAATTCGCTAATATCGATATCAGTAAATATCGCAAGTATTGAAACAATTCATTAAGGACATTGCTTTATGCACTCACTTTTAGCGAATTTTCGAAGAAAATGAAGCTATTGC
>JAEMON010000014.1:14873486-14889557 GCA_030264115.1 Lygus lineolaris | reverse complement strand
ATTGAAAATAATAAACCAAAATTAGTGAAGTTACTATTTGAAATTTATTTTAGGCTCGGAAATTACGGAGATAAATGCCAGGTCCATTAAATTTTGGCCACCCTGTATATAAATATATATACGTATGAAAAAGTGTTAAATTTCAGGAATCGTTTTAGAATGGTCTGAAACGGATTCCCATGAAGAAAATTGTCAAAAATTTGCATTACAAAAATTTTAAAGCCATTGCAATAGTTCATTCTATTTGAGAATTCGCTAATTATCCTTTAAAAATTCGCTCATAACTCACGCTGCATGAATGGAACTTTTTAAAATCATGTACTTAGCAATTACTCCGATTGCGGCACATTCCGGATTTCCGGTACATTGTACCGTGTGTAGTTTAAATAAATTTCGTTAATCGTGAGAGAACTTTGATTAGATGTAATAATGTGAATGGAAACCAAGAAATTATAAAAGGTCTGCACGTTAATCGCTGCACATTCTTGCAAAATTTGTTCATTTATTAAACAAAGAAGGTTTTGGAATAAACTCATTTGGCTATTATTCATGATGAGAAATGATGAAACCGTGGAACATCACTAATAATGGGATCCTGTGAATAAGGAAGCTCGTCGTGATCTCTAAGGAGCAATCGCCACAGAAATAATTCATCCTTCCAATTTCCGTATTTTAATTAAGAGTCCCAAAGTGCACTATGAAGTGGTGAAGTTCATTACGACAACAAATTTTCTTGCGTGAAAGTGTAGTGATAAATAAATTTTATGTAATTTAATACATAACTAGAACTGGTACCCTACTAATGTACATTGTTTATACTTATTATACACATTCGAAACACTACTTTCTTGGTGGAATGGAAATAAAGGCCGGATACCAATTAAAAGAAAAAAAAGTTCCATTCATGCAAAAGTGTTGACGAGCGAATTTTCAAAAAAAATTTTAACCGATTTGGTGGGTGATTATTATAGGAAATTTCACTCTGATTCCAAGTTTAAGAAGGTAATTTACACCAAAAACCTCAAAAAACATGTTTTTTGGCGATTTTGGTCTCTAAATTTTCAAAATTTGACCTCTGGAGTGCTCAAAATATGGTGACCAACGAACTCGTCCTTTCTTTTGGTATTATTGACATTTCACTTTTTTTTTTTTTAATATTCTATATTTATATAGGTAGAATGGTCTGAAACGGATTTCCATGTAGAACATTTTTTTTTTAAATTTGCATTACAAACATTTTGAAGCCATTGCAATAGCTTCATTTTCTTCGCAAATTCGCTAGAAACGACTGCCAAGTTGGGTGGGCAGTATAACTTCCTCACTCTCGTAACATGGACGTACCTATAGAATCAGTGAGTGAATATTTCAGCGGAATCGGTTGAATAGTTCCGGAGTTATCGGTATGACAACAAATTTCAAGTTTGCGCATGCGCAGTACTTAGCTATTGTGATGAAATTCATGAGCCCCCCCACTCTCCCCCCAACTCTCCTCCGAATTTGAGCGAAAAAATTTGAAAAAAAAATAATTATGCACGAATACGCTTCCAATATTATGCACGAATTAATTAAAAATGCACGAATACATAAGCTTCCAACCTTCGGTAGTGAGAAAGCAAAATGGTGAAACTCATTATCCGCGCAATATAATAACCTACCTATTATGAGATATTCTCACATGCGTATTTCTGATTCCTTTAATTTGTTGCCTATTATGAGATATTTCCGTAGTAATCAAATTTACCATCGAGATTCTCAACTATTAAGTAAGTAATTTATGTGGTATTCATTGTAGCCATAATTCATTGTTATTGTTTGCGCAACGACCCATAAACTATGATAATATATGCAAATTATATGGGTGTTTTCCTTCCTCAGTATGAACACAGTCAGGGAAATGTTATATAGATTTTCCATGTCGAATTCAGAATTTTCCAAACCAAATTCAGATGTTTCCATTTCGAATTCAGATTTTTCCATTTCAAAATCAGATTTTTCTCTTCAAGATTTCATAGTATGAAAATGGGAAAAATCCGTATTTGAAATGGAAAATTCCGAATTTGACTTGGAAACCTATATTAGTGCAAGAAGCAAAATAAGTTCCAGTCATGCAGCATGAGTTGATGGACGAATTTTCGAAGAATTTATAGCGATTTGTGAACTACGATTTGCTTTAATTTCGAGGGTGATTAATCGATTATTAGGGCTCGGAATCGAGCATATTTGCATATTTTTTCCCTGAATAGTACACATTGAAAGAAGCCTTTTGATAGTATTTTCACCTCTCTGGGACCAACAGAATATAAATTTATCGAGCATAGAAATAAAACCGCGGTTTTCAGAATAAACGCATATAAGTTCATATTCTAGCGGTTTTTGTCTAGTTTGGTTTTGTTAAAATTTCCCCTGAATTCCGGCCTTGACTATCCATAAGGTTCGAAAACAGAAATTATTTAAAAGATTTTGTTTTTTCTTTGGACTTTACATAACTAAAACAGGAATAAGTCCCTTAATTTACAGTGGAAAATTGAAAATAAATATACCATTGAAAAGAGCGTTAAATTTCCTATCTACCTTTTTTTAGGCAAAACGGGTGAATAATGAACTTGAATAGGGGAACTTGTCAAATCATGAAAATCACCACTTTTTTTATCGCTCATGTAGGTCCATCTAATCCAGCATATGATTTTTGCCTGTAAACCTAAAAGTTGCGCCAAAATCTCAGCTTTCCAACGGTATAGTATTTCCATATCATAGTAAGCTAATGAAGGGAGAAAATTGTATTTGAATGCAGAAAAACGTGGGTTTTCAATGAAATCGAGTGTGAAACTCCCTCTACACCTGAATCTTTTAGTTACAATTAATACATACAATTTGAAAATAAAGCTCGAAGGTATATAAAGATAAGTTGTAGATTTTTTCGTTTCACTTTCCTTTCTATAGCTTTTAACGGTGATTTTCGAGCATATTTAAGAGCATAAAAGTTTTTTCTATATATTTCTATAGTTTTTAACGGTGTTTTTCGAGCATATTTAAGAGCATATAATTTTTTTCGAGCAAATCTATCGAGCATAAACAGATGTTTTTCGAGCATGTCTGGAGATTTTATCGAGCATATCGATCTGATTATAATAGAAAATTTCGTGCTGATTCCGAAAATAATATGTTCCTATGTTTAATATGGTTATGAACGTCAAAAACATCTAAATTTTGAAAATTGAAAGACTAATTTGCAAGTGAAAGTTGAAAGATAGAAAAAGAAGTGAAAATTGAAGGACTAAATTGAAAGTGAAAATTGAAAGACAGAAAAAGAAGTGAAAATTGAAAGACAGTGAAAATTGAAATGGGAGAAGGAATTGAACAAAAACTGACAGAAAGGGAGCAAAATTTGTTTTGGAAGCTTTGGAACTCCGAAATTTGTGATACGATTTCGACCACATTTTCATGGAACCCCGGACGGTCCCCTATGAATTTCATCGCCGTCAATCCATTATTATTGAGTGAACATTTCAAATTTGGAGCACGGGACTTGTTCGAATGTAGTGAAGAAGCAAAAGAAAGAAATGTTTACTCGAAGTTGAACGATAGAATTAATGCTTTGCATTGATCACCAGTACTAACAGTATTCTACGAGTATCTTCCCCTTTTCTTTAACCCTTTGCTTGACACGTAGGCTTTTTTGACCCATGAGGGAAATTGAAGGGGTTGCGTTGGCAACACTGGAGTGCCTCCGTAAATTCCTTTCAGTTACCTAGTGTTTGAGTGACTGGTGTGGTTCTCGTTTGACTTTTCTTATTATGGAAGACTGAGTAGAAAAAAATATATTGTAAAACAGAACTACCACGTTCATTTTGTCGTCATTTCACGATGTATTTTGTAGACTTTTTTGTATATCTATTTTATAGATATTTTTTTTTTTTTTTTTTTTTTTTTTTTTTTTTTTTTTTTTTTTGTCATTTTGTCATACTCAATGTAGAAATAAGTCAAAGAAATAAGGTTGCTGTTTCATTCGAAGAAATACAAATTTTGCTTCATTTATTGAAGAAAAAAGCAAAAGAAGGAAATGTTGACTCGAAGTTGAACGATAGAATTAATGCTTTGCATTGATCACCAGTACTAACCGTATCATACGAGTATCTACACAATTTTTTAAGCTGATTTATGAAGGACTATCCCTTACAATTTATATAACTATCCCTTATATAACTAATATATAATATATATATAACTAATATATAACTAATATTTATACTAACCCTTATATATCCTATCCCTTACTCTGCCTCATCTCATTAGATGCCACCAAGCCGCCCCTGTACGAACCACTGTTGCGTTACTGGTTTAGCCTATTCTGGCGCCTTCGTCGTTCGAACGCCGATCTCTCGGTCAAGGTTTGAAAACAGCTGGAGAGAAATGAGTCCTCCTTAACTGAAACAACCTCGACATTGCCCTCGCCGGCACAATGACATCTCTCCGAACGCAAACCGGTTCTGTTCGCTACTTCGAGTATACAGTCATCCTCATAAATACTCGAGGGTTCTTTAGGAACGTTAATTTTGGAAATCAACCCTTTGCATGACACGTGAAATTTTCTAGTGTCTGGTGACACGTGGGCTTTTTGGCCAACCACCCTAATTGATGCAACTTAAGCTGTTCTGTATAATCCAAAATGTAACTTTTTTGAATGTATTTATAACTGTAAATGTAAGGGTGGTAGAAAACATTTCAACAGTGTTTCTTTAAACCAATATAACTAATTTCAACATAGTTATTAGAAACCAATTTTGAAATTTCTTTTTTCTTCAATAAATGAAACAAAATTTGTATTTCTTCAAATGAAACAGCAACCTTATTTCTTTGACTTATTTCTACATTGAGTAGGTGTACAAAATGACAAAAAAAATCGATAAAATAGATCTACAAAAAAGTCTACAAAATACATCTTGAAATTACGACAAAATGAACGTGGTAGTTCTGTTTTACAATATATTTTTTTCTACTCAGTCTTCCATAATAAGAAAAGTCAAACGAGAACCACACCAGTCACTCAACCATTAGGTAACTAAAAGGAATTTACGGAGGCACTCCAGTGTTGCCAACGCAACCCCTTCAATTTCCCTCATGGGTCAAAAAAGCCTACATGTCAAGCAAAGGGTTAAAGAAAAGGGGAAGATACTCGTAGAATACTGTTAGTACTGGTGATCAATGCAAAGCATTAATTCTCTCGTTCAACTTCGAGTCAACATTTTCCTTCTTTTGCTTCTTTACTACATTCGAACGAGACTTGTGCTGCAAATTTGAAATGTTCACTCAATAATAATGGATTGACGGCGATGGAATTCATAGGGGACCGTCCGGGGATTCCATGAAAATGTGGTCGAAATCATATCACAAATTTCGGAGTTTCAAAGCTTCCAAAACAAATTTTGCTCCCTTTCTGTCCGTTTTTGTTCAATTCCTTCTCCCACTTCAATTTTCACTGTCTTCCAATTTTCACTTCTTTTTCTGTATTTTAATTTTCACTTTCAATTTAGTCTTTCAATTTTCAAAACTTGGATGTTTTTGGCGTTCATAACCATATTAAACATAGGAACATGTTATTTTCGGAATCAGCACGAAATTTCCTATTATAATCAGATCGATATGCTCGATAAAATCTCCAGACATCTCCACATGAAAAACATCTGTTTTCTGCTCGATAGATATGCTCGAAAAAATTATATGCTCTTAAATATGCTCAAAAAAATACGCATTACAGCAAGTTTCTGCAGTTTACGATCAAAATTTTTGAGCTCATTATTAATTTCAATGTCCGGATCCTGTCCCACCTTCTGACATCCTCTGAGTCTCTGTTTTCTAAGTGCATCTTCAGTTTTACGACCCATGATGAAAACTGAGACAATCAATCTTGTTATGAGTCTATTCAAAATAAACAGAGCTGAAGAACACTTAAAAACTTGATTCCACAAATGAAATCAGCAAAAATCGAAAACTGTGCCGCTTGAATACCATTCCCTTCCTTTCATTCCCATTCTGTCAACAGAGTTGCTGCAAATCGAAAAATGCAATCAATCTCCTTTGAAAGACTGTCGACCCAAATTAAAACAGAACGTAAAAACTTGATTAAACGCATAAAATCAGCAGCTTTAATAAAATACCAATCTACAACACAGATACTGAGAATCGAAAAATTCGAAGACAATCAATCTCGTTTGAAAGACTGTCGATCCTAATTAAAACAGAACGTAAAAGCTTGATTAAAGGCATAAAATCAGCAGCTTTAATAAAATACCAATCCCCTCTTTACAACACAGGTACTGAGAATCGAAAAATGGGGGGGGGGGGGGGGGGGGGGGGGGCACGAGTAGAAGCAGTGTTGGACACGGTCTTTAAGCCTTTGCCATGGGGCAGAATCAAGTGGTGAGGAAAGGAGAGTCTCAAATTACGAGTATTTTCTTGAGTCTGCTTTTTTCCTGCTCCCCCATCAGAAAGGCGAGTAATTATGTTCAAGTCAGCCCCCAACTACCCTCCGAATTTGAGCGAAATCAGCCCGAAGTTAGAACCGTTCTTTCTGGGAATCCAAGCGAGCGAATGTGCGATGAAATTAATAGGGGACCGTCTAGGGGCTAACTCGAACGGTCCCTGAAAATATCACTGGAATTGTTCGAGTAGTTCCGGAGTTATGGCTATGAAACTCATTTCAATTTTGCTCACGCGCACAAGCTAATAGTGGTCCGATTGCGATGAAATTCATAGGGGACCCTCTAAGGTCTAACCCACGTAATCCCTGAATGTTTCACCGAAATCGGTTCTGTAGTTCCGGAGGTACGCCTATGTCCTATGAAGACAAATTTTGACATTTTATGTCTTTAATTTGGCACATAGAATCGAAAAGCGTTACCAAAAAGCGTTACGTTACTAAAAGACATAAACATAAACGTCTCGCTTGCTTGAAGACTCGTATGCAAGATGTTGAGCAACCTATAAGCTGAGTTCCCCGATCAGCTGAGTCGAAAATTGAGCTCGCAGATCAGCTGATAGGTAGGTGGTTGAAACTGCCCCACTGGTTGAAACTTTAAGTTCGCGTTCGCGCAGTAGCTATTACTGTTCCAATCGGGACGAAATTAATAGGTGATAGTTTTGGAGTCAGCCCCCAACTACCCTCCAAATTTGAGAAAGTACATGTCTTCGGCATAATAGCGCCATCCACCAATTTTTGGCCAGATTTATGACTGTTCATCGAATTTTCTCAAATGTTATTTCCCAGATATTCATTATCTTCCTCAATATAATATCTTACCTCAATTATTCTCGTTGATGAGTATGTACAAAAAATGCGATATTGTTTTCGGAAAATCAATTTTTCATCAGTCAAACAAATCCGGAACTTATAGACAATTTAACTCTCTTTCGAATGGTATATTTATTTTAAATTTTACAGGGTAAGATAAGGGAATTATGGCTGTTTCAGTGATATAAGGTTGAACGAAAAAACAATATCATCTAATCTATAAGTTAAAAAATCGTACATATACAAAGGGTTAAATAAAATACTCTAGGCGGAAGTTTTTGTTGGAAATTACCTGTAGTTTCAACTCATTTGTAGATACCCTGTATAGTATAAAACGATACTAATAAAAATTATAACTGTTTATTTGACTACCGAACCTGCATAAATATAATAAGGGCCACGAAATAGCATTAACAATAATTATTGCAGTTCCTAATGTTCCTTTGATGTTGTATTTTGGTTAGCCACGTTTTATGGCCAAATCCAGTTCCTTCCCTTCTGCGTTGTATGAATGAGGGATAGTTTATGATGAGAAGATGAAAGCGGATTCCTTTTCCACTGTGTTCCTCTCATGTTGACATTTTAACGGTTGAAGAAAGGTTTATTGTGAAAACGTTACCAGCGATGGACACCGATGATGAGAATTCCAAGATAGTACGACTAGAAATATAATAAAATAAAAACATGCGGTAGCGTTCGTTTCAATTATTCGGGTTAACGGTTTGGAAAAACGTATCACAGCTAGGGATATGTACCTTACAACGGTAGTATAAATGTGCTTTTTGTTCGGAACTTCTGGACAAGCCGCTTCAGGTAAGATTGAAAATCTTGGTTATGAGGATTTAAGTCCATTACGTAATGTAATAAGTACGTACTTACTGCACGAACGGATTGTGTTCACTTTGAACCTCTCTTAGGGTGGTTTACAGACCTGAAATATCACTGCGTACGCCGTAAACCTCTCTTTTGGTGGTCAAAAGACCTAAAATATCCTTTTATTTGCTATAAACCTCTCTTTTGGTGTTCAACAAACCAAAATGTCCTTGCGTTCCTTGTAAACCTCTCTTAAGGTGGTTAACAGACCTGAAATATCCTTTTGTTCGCCGTTAACCTCTCTTTTGGTGGTTAAAAGACGTCAAATATCCTTTTGTTTGCTATAAACCTCTTTTTTGGTGTTCAACAGAACCAACAAATAGGACCTAAACCATCCTTGGTTCATCGTAAACCTCTCTTTTGGTGGTAAACAGAAGTAAAATATCCTTGTGTTCGCCGTAAACCTCTCTTTTGGTTGGCAACAGACCTAGAATATCCTTATGTTCGCCTTGAACCTCTCTTAGGGTGGTCAACAGATCTGGAATATCGTTATGTTTACCTTGAAACTCTCTTAGGGTGGTCAACAGACCTAAAATATCCTTATGTTCGCCTTGAACCTCTCTTAGGGTCGATAACAGACCTAATAAAAATATCCTTGTGTTCGTCGTAAACCTCTCTTTTGGTGGTCAAAAGACCTAAAATATCCTCGTGTTCGCTGTAAACCTCTCTCCAGGTGTTCAACAGACATAAGATATCTTCGTGCCCTAAAATATCCTTGTGTTCGTCGTAAACCTCTCTTTTATCGGGTAACAGATCGAAAGTATCCTTGTGTTCGCCGTAAACCTCTCTTTTGGTGGTCAACAGACCTAAAATATCCTTATGTTAGCCTTGAACCTCTCTTTTAGCGTTCAATAAACGTAAAATATCCTGACGTTCGCTGTAAACTACTCTTTTGTTGCCCCACGGACATTAGATATCTTCGTGCCCTAAAATATCCTTTTGTTCGTCGTAAACCTCTCTTTTATCGGGTACAACCATACCTAAAATATCCTTGTGTTCACCGTAAACCTCTCTTTTGGTGGTCAGCAGACCTAAAATAATATCCTTGTGTTCACCGTGAACCTCTCTTTTGGTGGTCAGCAGACCTAAAATAGCCTTGTACCCAAAAATATCCTTAAAATACAAAATATCCTTAAATAGGTATCATAAAATATCCTTGTGTTCACCGTAAACCTCTCTTTCGGTGGTCAACAGACCAAAATATCCTTGTACCCAAAAATATCCTTACAATACAAATATCCTTAAATAGGTATCATAAAATATCCTTAAACAGGTATCATAAAATATCCTTAAATAGGTATCATAAAATATCCTTGTATTCACCGTAAACCTCTCTTTTGGTGGTCAGCAGACCTAAAATAGCCTTGTACCCAAAAATATCCTTAAAATACAAATATCCTTGAATAGGTATCATAAAATATCCTTGTGTTCACCGTAACCTCTCTTTCGGTGGTCAACAGACCAAAATATCCTTGTACACAAAAATATCCTTACAATACAAATATCCTTAAATAGGTATCATAAAATATCCTTAAACAGGTATCATAGATTATCCTTAAATAGGTATCATAAAATATCCTTGTATTCACCGTAAACCTCTCTTTTGGTGGTCAGCAGACCTAAAATATCCTTGTGTTCACCGTAAACCTTTCTTTCGGTGGTCAACAGACCAAAATATCCTTGTACCCAAAAATATCCTTAAAATACAAATATCCTTAAATATCCTCAAAATATCCTTGAATAGGTGTCATAAAATATCCTCGTGTTCACCGTAGACCTCTCTTTCGATGGTCAACATACCAAAATATCCTTGTACCCTAAAATATCCTTGTTTTCGCCGTAAACCCATCTTTCGGTGATCAAATTTCTCCCAAATGCCCCGTCGAGTTGACCCACCTCTCCAGTACTGATTCCTACTTCTCCCAGGCGCTGCCGTGTCATCTAATAGGCCCTTCGTGGGAGTGAAAGGTGCCAACGTGACCTATCGGGGCCCCCAAAACATGACAGATTGAAGTTGGTACCGCTAGGCAAACTCCCACAGAATGCTACAATGACTACCTACTCTCTACATCCGTGGAGGTCAAGTTCAAAACTTCACAGATACAACATTCACAAACTTCACTACCGTAATATTAATATTATATTAGGTAATTTATTATTACCGTAATTAATAATGCATTAACATAAAAATAAATTTAATTAATAAAAAATAAATTAAAAAAAATAAATTGACTAAAAAAAAAATAAACTGAATACCTATTGTAGGGAAAAAACCAAGTTTGAAATAGAAATGCTGTCCTGACAAACTTCAGTAGTCGATTCCACAGGTAATTTCCAATAAAAAGTTTTTCGTCGAGTATTTTTGTTAACCCCGTGTTCTTCCGATTTTTACATTAATATCAAAGTTCTCTGGGCTTGTTTCTAAATCTAAATGTAGTGATTTTTATTTAATTTGTTCACGTTTATTTCTGTTTCAGGGAGGAGACGATTTGGGCATCTGTAATGGATAACAGCACGTCAATCAAAGGTAAATTAACCTACCTTTAAAACCCGCCGATATTGGGGCCGATCCGGATAATGATAATTAAGCGCACTGCAAATTCATTGAAAAATTTCTCGCTGATTCCGAATATAATCCTTGTTCTTATCCCCAAAATAGCTGATTATCTCCAAAAACGTCAACAAATCTAGAGAAAACGCGTTTTCGACTATTAGAACCGGTTAAAGTTGTTTTCATGTAAAAGATTGCAGACCTGAGAATTCTGCGTCGAATGAGACCAACGAAATATCACCAACACAGTAGATTTTTAGGTGGATTTTTGGATGGATTTTAGTTGGATTTTTTATTTTTGGATCTTTGGATTTTGTGGATTTTTGGTGATTTTTCCAAGTGTTAATGACTTAAAAAAACGAAAAACTTTGAAGAATCGCCAAAACTCACTGGTGAGCGTTGGTCTCATTCGACGCAGATTTCTCAATATTCGATGTATCATTTAAGTAATCTATGATAATTTTGTTTCTAACTACTTTCCTCACCCATAAAAAATCTAAATAATTTTCTCCCCTTAAAAATTGTTAGCCATTAGTTCCATCATACTCCCCGTTGAGAGCACCACAGTTCAATACTTCCTATGGTCAACTGATCATAGGTGCAAAATTAACTTAGTAAAATGCAAATAATACCTAATAAAAATTAAAAATTGAAAAAAAATGCAAAGATATTGGATGGAGACTGCAGATATACAATCTTTATCATGTATTGAGCCATGAATAGAACAAGCTGGAGGCTCAAAAATTTCAAATATTCACAATATTTTTCCGTCTATTAATAATAATAAATATACTCCTTTGCATAGCAGTAAATATTCACGATTTTATATCAATGGAATTAATGACAGGTCACTAAGTGCACCCAAAGCGATCAAAAAGTATCACTCTCCATACGGACTTTCATACACTTTTCCAAAACGTGGAGAAAATTGATCATATGACGATTAGGTCCATTCTGAGGTGTTTTTTCAGAAATTGACTTTTCCGCTGATTGTAATACTTTCCTTTCACCTATCTGGTGGGCTGAGGAAAGTAAAAACAAAAGTATTGGGTGCTTTACAAATCGCCTTCATGATTTTGAAAAAAATCGATTTCGGATGAATACAGTAGGTGTATCGTAATTTCACTTACCGTCCAGGAAACTAAATAAATTCTATAGTAACTCGAAGTTACCCACCGTATTTTGATTGAAAACAAAGTTTATCTTGTGAATGTTCTTCTTGTTACTGCATTTTTACCAAGATCTTCTGCTGAACACTGGAAGTGCCGAATCGATCATTTAAAAATAACGTAAATTTTTGAATCGGGCGGATATCGAAAAATTTAACGACGGCGTCGACTACGACATTTCTGCGAGTGATTTCGGCGAACGATAATTCGACGAAATTGATTCCGAAAATGAGCGAAGAGGTGATTTTGGAAGACGATGACCACGTGCAAGGTGCGAAGGTATAATAGTAGGCTATTTTGGGGTCTGTGGCACCTGGTCCAGATTTCAGCTGGACCAAAAACTGCCCTAATGTACCTACCTATACCTTTTGCACGGTTCCTACAAGGGCCACAATTTAAATCTCTTTTGAAGACAGTGTAGGAAGCTTCCTTGACTGGTTTATAGGCCTAAAATTTGAAGAAAAAAGTCTGACAATTTCGTGTTTTTCGTGTGTTTTTTGTCCCTCTGACTTGAAGGTGTGAACAGCACTTCTTTTAGGGAGTTTACCGCAGGGTTCTGTGTTAGGGCCCCTCCTACTTATCATTTACATAAATGACTTGCCAAATTCTTCTATTGATCCCTGTTTATTATTTTCTGACGATAACTCAGTCTTGAACCACAGCAAATCAGTTGAGGTTCTAAAATTAAATTATCAGCTATCAATGGATAACGTGATCAACTGGTTTACTTCAAATGAACTTCTAGTCAATCAGAGCAAAACTGAATCAATGGTTTTTGGTCTCAGAGAACTTCCATCTGACATCCCTAAGCTTGAAAAAGTTAGACTCTTGGGCATTTACTCGGATGAGAAGTTAAATTGGAATGGGCATTGAGAGGTTTTGGCCAAAAGATTGAGTTCACTGGTGTTTCTTCTCCGCCAGTTATCCCAGAGATTAAGCAAAATGGGCTTAATGGCTGCTTACCATGGTTGCTTCCACAGTACTCTTGCGTATGGGATCATTCTCTGGGGCCACTCGTCAGCTTCGTCTGCTATTTTTAAATCACAAAGGAGAGCTGTAAGAGATGTGGCTAGCATCCCATTTAGAGCGGATTGCCGAAAGTCTTTTATTGAATTGAACATTCTCACATTACCTTGTTTGTACATCCTTCAATGCCTTTGTCATGTTCATTCAGATCCCAGTATTTACGATATAATTATGATCTCAGGAATAACGACGACTTTATCCTTGAATTTCCTTAGGTTGAGTAAGTCCCGTTGCTCCATTAATTACTGGGGAATCATTTTTTATAACTCTTCACCTGAAGTGGTTCGAGAGTTGAGACGGGTTCCTTTCAAAAGGTGCCTGACGAAGTTCATGAAACTGAATGCCTTGTTTACATTTGAAGAGTTTCTAAACTGTGATAAGAGTTCATTGATTACTGTTTCCCATCTTGTACCTACATAGTCTCTATTTTATATTAGCACATATTTTAATTGTTTTTTAACTTGATTGTTTTATTGTTGAATTTTGTTGAAACTCTTACAATTGTGATATACATATGTATGGCCACAAATATACTATCTATCTATCAAAGGGCGGGATTAATTGACGGTCCTCGAGTTTCAAGGAGACCTTGACATAGTCTGTTCGAAATTTGGAAAAAGGATTCGACTCAAAGAATCCTTGAAAACTATCTCAAGGTCTCCTTGAAACTCGAGGATCGTCTATAAATCCCGGGCTTAGACGTCCAATAGAGCGATCAAAACAAGAGAGTTCCTAGGAGATCCCACGCGGAATACGAAGATTCGTATCGTGTTGGCTAAGGCGAGCAAAGCGGAAGCTAACCTTGTCAATTTTTTTCCGTATCGAAACCTTTGAACGTTATTATTAACTCGTTTTTTATCTGCGCATGCTAGATCTGTTCGGTGCGCGCGAAGACTTCGTGCTGAGGACGCCCTGGCTAGTCCTCTCCCTGACGGCATCCTACCTCTACTTCGTGCTCGTCTTCGGGCCATCTTTCATGAAAACCAAAAAACCGATGAACCTCAAAAACACGATTTTGGTCTACAATGCAGTCCAAGTTGCCTTCTCCACCTGGTGGTTCGTGGAAGTAAGTGAAATAGAAACAAATTATAGGTATAGGTATTTAAGGGGTCCTGATATATAGGTAGGGATTATTACTTATCGGTGGTAGGTAGGTGCCATGTTGGAACTCCATTTTCATGTTCATATATAGCATTTATTTATTTTCCAAACCAAATTGGACTTTTTTCCAACCAAATTGGACAATTCCAAACCAAATTTGAGATTATCCAAATAAATTTGACATTTTTTAAACAAAATTCAACATTTTCCAAATCAAATTTGACATTTTCCAAATCAAATTCGACATTTTCCGATTCAAATTCGACATTGTTCAAATCAAATTCGACATTTTCCAAATCAAATTTGATACACTCCCAATCAAATTTGACATACTCCGAATCGAATTTGACATTTTCCTAATCAAATTCGTAATATTCCAAATCAAATTCGTCTTTTTCCAAATCAAATTTGACCTTTCCCAATTCAAATTCGACTTTTTCCAAATCAAATTTGACATTTTCCATATTAAATTCGATGAGTTCCAAATCAAATTTGACATTTCCCAAATCAAACTAGACATTACAAAAAGTAGGGTTTTTGTCATTAAATAATTTAATTAGATTATTTGAATTTATTTTCCATATAAGATATTCCAACATTGTTTAATTTATTTTTGCAGGCGATAATGTGCATTTCGAAAATAGGATTCTTCGAAGCAATTAGTTTAGCCGCTGGGTGCTCAAAAGCCAATCCATTCGTACAAGCCAAAGTAAGTACTCAAATTCAGCCCTATTATTATTGGATAGTTCCTTTTCTATTATCAAGTGTGTGTAAAAACTTTTTAAAAATATAGGTAATGATAAAAATTATATTAATTTGACTATTATTTATAAATGGAGGTCTATTGGTGTTAGTTCAGTCCTTATTTTCTTAAATTTTTTTATAAGTAAAAGTAGGTAATGTATAAGTTTTTCATTGGCTGAATCCCGACCAAATTTTCAAAAATCAGTCTGTGACATAAACGGAACTACAGAGTAACAGAAGAAGGAACTACCCTCAAAATGATATTTTGTCACCTACTTGAAAACCGGCAGTACAATATACTTTCAAATATTGACCTGGGATTCATAGGATTCGTATTTAGGCATTGCCATTGGTCTAGAAGGCAGCATTAAGGCTGATGTATGTAATGTCTCTCTTCAGCCCTGGTTACTATGGACACTGCTGTGACAATGAGTTCTTCTAACTATCGTTTTCAAAACGAACTAGCTCTGTCCCTAAAGCCATAGCAATATCCACTGAAGTACACTTCACTGAGAGTATTTCGTGTACATCGCATCAACTCCCATAACAATTTTTCTCATTTCTCCCATGTTCTTAGCCCCGCCTCATCAGATTCGCCAGAGCCGCCCCTGCTTTCTTTTAATTTACATTTTTTTGTTTCTAGTAACAAGGTAGGTAGTTGCGTGATGTGAAATGGTGAGAATTCATAGCACGTCACGCATCCAGGTGATTAGGATTTCTCGAATCTGATGAGGCCCTGTCACCAGAGAGGCAGTAGCGGCACGTATGGTTTGAGGCTTGCCCTACATTGAGAAGATATAAATATTATCTTTACTTCAATTGGGTGAAAAGAACTGAGTTAATATCTACTGATAACGTGGTCTAAGAAGATGTTGTATAGTTGTTGACAGTCGAGTCATCATCAGTAATATTAGGTACCTATATACGTACAATAACTGAAGGAACACCGCAGCCTTCAAAGTCCTAATTCCTAAGAGAAAGGAACTAGAATCCTATTGGATGCGGCATGTGAAGGGGACTGCGAAGAGCAACCAATCAGGTGGCAGGGTTAAAGGGTACGAGACAAAGAGTTTAGAAGAGGGATAGAGGAGCGTAACACGGAGGACTCCGCCCTACTCTCCGCCACTCGAGGGCACGGACCTGGGTAGCCAATGGGATTTCTATGTCTATCAGTATCGATGGCTTATCGATAGACTTTATCAAAATCGGAATTCGAATAATTTTAAAAAATGTGAACTTGATATTGATGTTTTGAATAGCCGGTACAATATAATCAGCACTATCCCACTCAAATTCGATTTTTTTTTTTTTTTTTTTTT
>JAEMON010000014.1:14862092-14872486 GCA_030264115.1 Lygus lineolaris | reverse complement strand
TCCCGACTATAATCATACATAAACTACCTACTATGCAGCTGACCAATTCTACCACATTATAAATGCATTTAGTTTAAAAAAAAAAAAAAATAATAGAATTTGAGTGTTATAGTGATGATATATCGTACCAGCTATTCAAAACATCAATATCGAGTTCAATTTTTTTTTAATTATTCGAAATCGACTTTCCATAAGGTCTATCGATAAGCCATCGATACTGCTAGACACAGAAATCCCATATTGGCTATCCAGGTCCGTGCCCTCAAGTGGCGGAAAGTAGGGCGGAGTCTTTGGTCCCTCCTTGTTATACGCTCCTCTATCCCTCTTCTTTTTCTAAACTTTTTGTCGCGTACCCTTTACCCCTGCCACCTGATTGGTTGTTCCACGCAGTCCCCTCCACATGCCGCATCCAATAGTATTCAAGTTCCTTTCTCTTAGGAATTAGACTAGACTTTCAACAACAATACAACATCTTGTTAGACCAGGCTATCAGTAGATATTAACTCAGTTCTCTTCACCCAATTGAAGTAAAGTTTACTTTGATACATCAATATTGTCATATTTGTTCAATCAATATGTTTTTTTTCATATTTGCAGTGGGACCTTCTAGGCTACTGGTATCTAATCAGCAAATTAGTTGAGCTCTTGGACACGGTAAGTTAAAAATATATCACCTAGCGATTGATTCCTCATTTGTGCCGTTTAATTTTTCCACATTTTTGATTCCTCATAGTAATCCTTCCTTCCACAAAAATGGACAAAATTTTGCTCATTTTGCTCACTTCCGATTGTGCTTTTTTCTTTTTTTTTTTTTTTTTGCTGAATACAAATGTTAGGTTTTCAAAACAAATTTTTTCGAGAACCAAAATAAACCGAGAAACATCAACACGATCAAGAGTTTTGAACTCACACAATTTTTTATTAAAAATTATATAAATAATTAAAAATTTGATTAAAAATTATAACGTGACAGAGTATTTCATAACTCATCAGTTACCACCTATGATAAGGTGATTTTTCAAGCTTCTAAAACGACAATCAAGACTTTTCGGCTTTCCATTTTCAGGTGTTTTTCGTGCTGAGAGGCAAACAGAGCCAGGTGACTTTCCTTCACGTCTACCACCATACCAACATGGCCCTGTCTACCTGGTATTTCATCAAATATAACCAAGGTATGAAGTATGAGGATCAGGACCTATATTTATTCTACATTAAATTTTTCTACGAGAGAGAGAAAAAATAATCGATAAATAAGACCTCACAGATTGATTGATACCTTCACCGTGTATTAAAAAACGTGATTGTGAACGACAAGGATTGTAGGTAATTTTTGTAACTACAGAATAACAGCCATCTACTAGATATGGCTGGTCGTCTAAACGGTAAATAATAGTAGGTACCTAAACCCGCTGTGCAATAAACCGCATTTTTTCTCATTGAATTCCAATCGAAATCGAAATCCGAAATAAATATAACAGATGTCCTTTAGTGAAATAAACAAATTAATAAATTTGAAAAATAAATAAGTAATAAAATAAATAAATTAATAAAATGTTCACAAAATTTGTTGATTTTAGAATTGATTTTGAAATTTTGAAACGTTTGAACCTCGTTTCTAAACCTGTATTACGATGTGTGCCTACTTACTGTATAATAAGGTGTCCAGAGACTGCTCAAAATTCAGAGTTGGATTCTTCAAATAATTTGCAAACAATGGTTTTTTTCAACCTTGTTTTTTTGATGAGTTTTTGTTGAGTTTTGTTGTTTGTGGAGAGTGAATTTTTTTTTCAACACGACATAATTGATAGGAGAAACAATACACAATGCCATCAGTTAGGTGTAGGGAGTCTAAAAAAACGATTTTTTCAGACAATAATCGATTTTTTAGGGAAAAAGTCGATTTTCCTATATAATAAAAATCGATAGGTACTTTTAGGCTATTTTTTAAATTTTCAGTAGGAATCGGTAGATTCGAATCGAATTATCGAGAATCAAAACCGAAACTGCTCACTTGACATGTATTCAAAATTCCAAAATTTGTCTCGACGTTACTAAATTGAGGCATAGACCAGGATAGCTTGGCTGATAGTTTTCCGATGAATTTAGAGAAAATGTAAGAGAAAGAATCAATTTTTAAAAATAGGTATAATTTTTAATTAAAAAAAAATAATAATAATAATAATATGAATAATAATTACGTTTATTTTTGATACTTTTTTTTTAATAAATCGATACTACATCTTGGAGAATCCAAGTCCGATGGTTACCGCACTACATTTGAGTGGAAACTGAATTAAGTACTGGCTTTTTCAGTACGTAGTATATTTCGTTTCATTTTTTAATGTTATTTTCATACAGATTCAACAGTGCTGTTCAGATCAGTCAAGAGCACTTTTCGGAAATCGCAATTTTTCCACACAAAAATATAATTTCAACATATCCAAATTAATTAAAAACATTTTTTACCACATTTCTGAGCTTTTCTCTCAAAATCTCTTCAAGCCCGTATATTTATAACCTCTTAACACCCCCCCACCCGTGTCCATTTTTGTGTTTCTCTGGGTGAGGAAAGTAATGTTAAGCCTCGCACCAGATGTTTTTAGCGAATGGTCGAAGAAAATGAAGCTCTCGCAATAGCTTCAAAATTTTAGTCCAGCAAATTTTTGAAAATTTTCACGACTGTAACCCGTTTGAGACCATTTTTAAAAACAACAACATTTTTCAATATTACAATAACAAAATTTTTCAATATTCATTATTTAGGTAATATTCATAATTTAATATTCACATTAATATTTATTTATATTCTTTTTAATATTCATGTTAATATTTTCATAATTTAATATTTATAATTTAATATTCATAATTTTTCAATATTACAATAACATTTTTCAATATTCATAATTACCTATATCCAGACAATATCTCACCCTAGCTCTAAAAAATTCAAAATGTATGAAAAGAAAGGACCAGTTCGTTTGGCCAGAATTTTTGAATCAGCTACCTATCTTACTCTTAGGGGTCAAATTTTGAAAATTTAGGGTTGACAAAATCGTGTTTTTGAGGGTTTTGGCGTAAATATATGGCATAACGCGAATATTCGGCGTAAGCTCCAAATTTCCTTTTAGAATCCCCACCAACAACTCACTAAATGAAATTATTCTTTTAAAATCCGCTCATCAACTCATGCTGCACGACTGGAACTTTTTTGTAAGTAATAGAAAACCAGGGTTTTAGACTCCCTTTGCGATTGTGTTCTTCCTTCTAATAGCAATACAGCCAACTTCGTTACCTACCATAAGATGGTTGTTTTTCTATTCCGTTTCTCACGGATGCTTTCGTTATTACCTATGTCCGGTTTTCTCTTTCGAAAGGCGAATGATATTGACCCACTTGACTCCCCTATTGGTGGACTGTCTTGGATAATGATCATCCAATAACAACTACCGTCCGACCCTTGAACTTCCGATCCGAGACGGATTCATTGGAAAACAATAAGCGTTGTCGCCTGAAATCCGCGATCCATGAATATTACGACATTATTTGAACTAGGCCTTCCGATCCAAAAAGGATATTCCGACGCTTACCGACGCTAATTATATCATTTTTTAACCGTATTTCGATGACCCTGAGCCCGTTTTCCTTCCGTGTTGATCTACCTGACCTAATCTTTTCATTTCTTATTTTGAGCTATTTCTCGGTTTCCCCTCAAGGGCGGATTTAGGTATTGATATCTCGAGGTGCGAGCTCACCGGAATGTATGGGGTATTTGTATACCATATTCAAACATCAAAACCCAATTTAAATGGTCCGTTTTAAGGCCTTAAGAAGATTGCCTATTAGCGAATTTTCGAAAAAATGAAGCTATTGCAATGGCTTCAAAATTCAAATACTTAATGAAAATTTTTGAAAAATTTTCTCCTTGAAAATCCGATTCAAACCATTCTAAAACGATTCCTGAAATGTAACACTTTTTTATATGTATGTATAATATATATGTATAAAAAAAATTCAAAATGTCAATAACATCAAAAGAAAGAATGAGTTCGTTGGCAAGAATTTTTGGAGTACTCCAAGGGTTCAAAGGGTTCAAAGTCGAAAATCGATTTAAAAAAAGGTGTTTTTTGAGGTTTTTTGTGTTCCATCTTAAACATAGAAACATAAATAGTATATTCGGAATCAGTGTGAAATTACCTATGAGAATCACCCACCAAATCGGTTAAAATGATTTTTTGAAAATTCGCTCATCAACTCATGCTGCATGAATGGGACTTAACTAACAACAGGTAACCCTTTTGTATTTTATGTTACTTCTCATTACAATAAATTATTAAAAGTAGGTGTCACCGCTACAAACACA
Organism: Lygus lineolaris; assembly: GCA_030264115.1. NCBI lineage: Eukaryota > Metazoa > Arthropoda > Insecta > Hemiptera > Miridae > Lygus > Lygus lineolaris. The sequence goes on along the minus strand of JAEMON010000014.1, from coordinate 14,868,126 downwards.
TTTTGAGATATTTTTTGAACTTGACTCGTTTTGTGAAGTTGGTTAATAAATAACTGAGGCATCTAAAAACGTACATAATAAATCTGATTGAATGAATTTATTAAAATACAAACTTCGCAAGAAAACATTTGAATCAAAAGGCTAATTTTGATTTTATTATACTTACAAAGAGTAATGATTTTATATGTTTATGAAAATATTTAGAAAACATTTTTATTTAACGTAAAAATATTTATTATCCCAAAAATCTGGGGTGCACCCAAAAAAACCGCCCATATTTTCCCAGCTTTTCGGGCTTGAAACAAGCAACCGAAGAAGAATAAGAACCTGAAGTTGAAGAAGATTAAAACGGAACTCTAACGTCACTTCAAAATTGAGTGTCCAAGAGTGATCTTTCTTTATTTCCTCCCGCAATGGCGTGTGAGAAAATTTGAACGTGTTCTAAATCTACCTGGGAGCTTTAAAATTCTCCGCCAGGATGCGCACTGTGCTGTGGAAGGGTGAAGAAGTTGACCTTGGGAAAAAGCTGGAAAAGTGCCCTTCGTTCACATCACGTTCGGGGATAAGAAAAAGCGGGGGGAAACCCGAACAAGCTAGAACAACGCTCATTTGATATAGCCTTAGAACGTTTAGATTCGAATTTGTAGACTAATCAGCACTTTATTTCATCATTAGAATAAAATCAGCATTTTATCTCATCAATATCAGATCTTATAGCACATTAGAGCACCCAAACTAGCACGAAAATCAGCACTTGCAGCAGTTTATAGTAACCAAAACCTGCACTTATAGCATTTTCTAGCACTAAAACCAATTACTAGCAGCACTTTATAGAACCATCAGTACTTTTAGCAGTTTATAGCATCCAAAACCAGCACTACAATCAGCACTCAAAGCAGTTTATAGCAAATAAAACCAACCACCAAAGCCAGCACTTACTTATAGCAATTTACAACACCAAAACCAGCATTTACAGGACTTTGTAGCACCGAAACCAGCACTCACAAGCAGCACATAATACTAACTCCCACTACTAATAACCAGCACCAAACTCAGCACTTATAGCACTCATAGCCACCAAAATACGCAATTACAATCAGTATTCATAGCAGTTTATAGCAACCAAAACCATCACTTACAGCATACAGCAACCAAAACCAACCACCAAAGCCAGCACTTATAGCAATTTACAGCACCAAAACCAGCATTGACAGCACTTTCTAGCACCAAAACCAGCACTTACAACAGCACTAATACTAATACCCAGCACCACTAATAACCAACGCCGAAATCAGCACTTATAGCACTACACAGCCACCAGAACCAGCACTCACAATCAGTACTTATAGCAGTTTACAGCAACAAAAACCAGCGCTTACAGCACTTTAAAGCATCCTAATCAGCACTTATAGAACTACAAAGCAACCAAAGCCAGCACTTACAGCAATTTATAGCACCAAAACCAGCATTTACAGCACTTTCTAGCACCAAAACAAGCGCTTACAGCAGTTTATAGCAACCAAAACCTGCACTTACAGCATTCTCAGCACTAAAACCAGCAATTACTATAGCAGCACTTTATAGCACCATCAGTACTTTAGCAGTTTATAGCAACCAAAACCAGCACTTAATTTCATTATTCTTTATTCCATCATACGAAGCAGATACTAGAATGGAAGATCCAGTAAGTTTCAATTATTTTCTTATCTTCTTTCAAACTGTGTGAAATGAGTTAAGTATGATATTTTGATTTGCATTTTCATTGGTTTTATTTACCCGTTTTAAAAGTTTTGATTTCTTATTACACTCTGACTTGTTCCTCAAGAGCCTTCAAAGTTGTGAATCATTTTTTAACAGGGTAAATATGTCAATGTTAATTTTTGATGTGGATTACTGATTGGTAGAAGTTGTCTCATAATATCCTTCAGTCGAGTCACCATGTTTCTTTCTTTTATGGAGATTTTATGCAGTACATGTAGGTAACTACTTTAACTTACTAACGCCAAGTTAAATAAGTTATGAGGAGCTCAATTCGAATCTAATTTGATAGCGATGGGATGCTCCTGCGCATGCACCAACCCTGTAAACACCGGTTTTTATAGAGCTGATGTTCTTACTAACGCCACGTGACAGAAGCTGACTCAATCTGAATCAAATTTGATGGCGATGGGATGCTCCTGCGCAAGTGCATCGTGCCAAAATAACACCTTTGCAAACACTGGTTTTTGGAGAGTTGGTTCATCTTACTAACCCCGAGTTATACTTAGAAGGCTAAAGTAAAACTCTGTAAACCGGTTTTTGGAGGGTAGTTGTTCTTACTAACGAAACGAGATAGAAGACCACTCAATCTGAATTGGACTTGATCGTGATACGATGCTCCTGAGCATGCGCCAAAAAACCCTGTGAAACCAGATTTTTCACAAGTTGTTTCTGGATTCCAGGAACCAGGTCCATGGCGATGGGCGTCTGCAATACGTTCGTGCACATCGTGATGTACGGCTACTACCTCCTCGCAGCTATGGGACCACAAGTTAGGCGCCACCTTTGGTGGAAGAAGTACATCACTGCCCTTCAAATTGTAAGTTTTCCCATCTACTTTTTGCCACTCACCTTAACTTGAAACATCAATGGAGAACTTGCATGGTATTTTTTCAATTTTTTTAAAAAGTTAATTACCTGAAAGAGACAAAAATTAAGAGGACTTGAGGGAAAAATGACTCTATAATTTTAAAGAATTAATTGAAATTCAGTCTTTTTGAATTCCCGCCAAACCTAACTGACGTGATAAACATGGAAGTAGGAATGTCTTCTTACTTTCATGTGGTTCTCAGCTCCAGACAGTATGGCCAACATCCATGTTCAAAGCTCAAACTATGGTACCTTCTGACCAGGTTAGAAAGGATCTCACATTTTTATTGTACAATTTGTTGATTTCGTTACAACTGCAACTTTTGCATTCTTTTTGTCTATTATTATCGGTTGAAGGCCTGGCTTATTTAACGCTAGGTACTTTTTTTGCCTGTGTGACAAAAGTTAGGTTTTGGCTGACAGCTGAGATTTTCTTTCGAGTTTTCTACTCTTAGAAACAACTAAATATCTTTCCACGCTCCTAATCTTATTTCCCAGCCCCAAAAACAAGAAATTGACAACCAAAAAGAAACTGTCATAATGTCATGTTAGTAATATTGTTTGTTTCCAGACCCAGTTCTTCGTGATATTGTCGTACTTAGGCTACCTCTGCGTATACGGATGCTCCGTCGCTCGTCCCTTCATCGTCTTCAGTTCAGCCAACACGGGGTCCTTCCTGGTCCTCTTCGTCCACTTCTACCTCAAATCCTACAACCGGACCAAGTAAGTCCTCCCTCCAGGAACGGTTTTAGCGTGAATTTCCTCGTATTCTCTCGTGAGGTGATGAAATCACACGCTTTTTCCTTCCCCATTTTTCACCCACTTCCGTTCCTCAAGCCTCATCTCATTAAACGCCCTGAAGCCGCCCCTGCTTCCCTCTAGCCTCAACTATTACGCCAGCCAACTGATGTGAAGGAAATTTGTTGGAGAACTGAAAACTGTACCTACCTAATAGTTACAACTTATTTTATTTCCAACAGAAGTGATTCAAGTTTACACCATCCTAACAGATACTTAGGTAGGTACGGTCTCTTCTCCTCTAACCACTCCATTTCATAATCGAAATCCAACGAACCCATTTCACTCAGGCGGTTCCAACGGTATGGTTGAACATATTATTGAACATAATATGTTCAACCATACCGTTGGAACCGCCTGAGTCTCTAGAATGCAATAGAATCAACAGGGATCATTCAAACATGTAATTAGAATGAATAAATACGGAGCAATCAAGCATTTTATACGTTATAAATAAGAATTAATTGATGTATAGGTACTTAAGTAGTATTAATGTTTGACCTTCACCATCGATAGTCTTTATCGAAACTCCAATTCAAATAATGTTTAAAAAATTGCACTTGAAATTGATTAGTTCTGAATAGCTGGCATGATATATCAGATAATCGGCACTATTCCACTCAAATTCAAATATTTTCAAACTAAAAATAATGCTCTTAGGCAACCCCATCAGCATCGCAAGTTACCTACACTCTTCTGCCACGATTCTAGGCTCCGCCTTTCAGGGAGCCACTTCCTTCAAGGGCTCCCATTGGCTGATGGTGATGTGCCATTTTTATTCTTCTTCTAAACTGTTTGAGGTTAGGCAGTGCCTACCTTGCCCTGTACTCAAGAAGGCCAAGGGTCAAAGGGCCAAATAACGTCAGTTCCACCATCCTCGTGATGAATAAACTGCCATTATAACCTTTTGGTTGTGGGTGAGGTAGGGACGATGTGGTTTTGTGCTACTGAAGAGCCGGTGTGGTAAGGGGAACAGACATGTCGGTCTTCCCCTGAGGAGAGTACAACGTTGTAACTCTTTGGTCTTCTTGACTATAGATTACATTAAGTTAATCACGAAGGAGCCGTGTCACAAGTCCAAAAGTGTGCGAATATCGCGTGGTTGTTCTGCTTATCAGATCAGCTCAGTAAATAAATAACCCACTATATCCAAAATAAACCACTGCTAATTGGAACTGAGGGCAGACCAATTAACGTCAGTTCCATTATCCTTGTGATAATATTGGGGTTTCTATATGAAAAGAAAACAAAAGGAGTAGATGTGCGTAAATATGAGCACATAAGCGAAGTTGCCAAAGTAAGGTTTCAAACACCTAAATCATTTTTGATCAGTTGATAGGTACGTACCTAACCTATTTATTACCTAAAATTGATTATATTTAATTGTTACCTACTTATATTCTTAAAGAACTGGTATCCTTTTCCAGGACAACCAAAACGAACGGGATCGTCCAAGAAGTTGAAAGCAGTGCCACCAAATGCGACGTTGCCAAGTAAGGGAGTTTGATAAGACACCCCCCATACGCCCCCTCCTACATCATTCGCTCAGTTATCAAACAGGGTTGCCAAGTCTACTGTTTTCACAGTAGATCTACCCTTTTTGTAACCCGGCCATGCCACCCTATTTTTTTAAATATTCACAATTTTTTTACTGTTTTCTAGGATTTTCAATTTTCCTTCAAAATTACCTAGGCGGGGAGCGTACTTAAACGTAGGGCATACGGAACCATACCCCAATGCAGCTCATATACTATGCATATTATTTTTAACGTTCGTGATTTTGAAAATTTGTCAATTTACGTGTGTTATACAATCATAATTTACATACTTTTCGATTTTAATCATAATTTCACGAGAAAACTGGTAAAAACCGACAAAAAAACTGGTATTTAGTGTTGCCGAGCAGGTCAACTCAGAGGCCCTTAACATATGAGCTAAAGATACCTTTTAGATTATACCAATTTTATTTATGTTTCTCTGGCAAAGCTTTTCACTCAAATTTTGAGCTCCCTCAGTCTATTCCACATCAAAAAAGGCATACTACTTACCTAGTGATTCTAGCGACTTTATTCATTACCTACCATCAGTCTGTTTAATTATTATATTCTTGAACTGTTTTCCAGTACAACCAAAATGAACGGGACCGTCCAAGGAGTCGGAAGCGCTGTGACCAAGCCCGTCAAAGTCGAATAAAAAAATGCCCCTATAAAAAACCAAATTGATAAGTCAAATTAGTTCTAGGTGGAAAACAATCAAATTGAAAAAAAAATTTAAGTCTTAAAAAAGGAGTTTACGTCTCCATTTTGAAACTATGTATACAATAATATCAACTTCAACTATGACTATCAATATCAATGTTTTTAAATTTTAAAATTTGGAAATATCAATCAACAGAATATTGATATTGGGCTGAAATGGGGAACTTGCATGTTTTTTGTTTGTTTTTTGTTTTTTTAATTTTTACTTCGTCACTTGAAAGAGCTCAGTGAGGGCTTTCCAAACAGGTGAAACAAAAGGGGTGTCCGACGCGAGGAACTGACTGACAATGACGTCTCGCGGGTTCGTTGCAGCTGCCCTAAAAGCCTGTTTAAGGCCAGTTGCGAAGACT
>JAEMON010000014.1:14840847-14861092 GCA_030264115.1 Lygus lineolaris | reverse complement strand
CGTGGCAGCTGCCCTAAAAGCCTGTTTAAAGCCAGTTGCGAATAGTAAACACCGAACACTCTTTGCAACTGCCCTACGTTGCATCTGGGCTAGAATTTAGCCAATTGCTCCGCATTTTCTTGTAGGTGGAATGATGAGGAAATTCGCTTTCAACTGTCCTAAAATTAGGTCAGTTGCAACTACACTCGTTTTACAAGTGACCTAAGACTGGAAGCTCTTGCAACTGGCTTGCAGAAGTTTTAGGCCAGTTTTTAAAAGTGTGCACGTTAAGCCACTTGGTTTATTACTGGCCTAATGATGTTTTGTAGTGGGAGGGAATTAAACAGGCGTTTCCCTCCTGATGCTTGAGGTGGGTACTTGACAAATCCTCAACCTTGAGGGCGAAGATTCTTCGTGATTCATTCACTATTATTCCCAGGTTATGAGGAATTGAGACAAAATTTGTCACTACATGATAATATCATGATATGATGATATTCGAGACAAGTTCCTGGCTAATAGTTGACAAGATTGCCTACAAAATCCCCTATAAATGAAATCTGTAGTCTCTACAATAAAAGTCGCTTCCAAGGGCGAAATTTACAGACGGTCCTCGAGTTTCAAGGGGACCTTAAATGCTCTCCTCGAAATTTGTAAGAAGGATTTGGCTTAAACCTCCTCCTCCTCCTTGGCTTACCTTGAAGACCGTCTCAAAGTATCCTTGAAACTCGAAGGCTGGCTATAAATCCCACCCTAAGCCTTAATGAGTATCACGAGTGCCTTTCACGGTATTCACCCATCCTGTATTGACTCATGTAGGCGAAGAGGATCTATGGGTTATCCGTAGGATAATACCTTCTAGAATCACTCCGAATTACGAGTAATTAAGATGCTGGCCTGGTTTCCCCTGTGGTGAACAGTGCATAAAACCAACGAATAGAAGTCATGAAGTGATAGAACTTCGAAAGTAGGTACCCAGAGGAAACGAACTAAATCACTCGCAACCAATCAATTTCAATAAAAAGGAACCGGAGTTAAAGAGAAAACGTTGCCTATTTCACGAAAGTAATGAGTTACAAAGTTAAATCGATTTCGACGGTTAGGCCATCATCAGCAACAAACCAGAATGAGAAGAAGTACGAGAAGAAGTTCTTGTTTGTTACTGATGGTGAACAAGAACAAGAACGTCTTCTCGTTCTTGTTTGTTACTGATGATGGCCTAACCGTTGAAATAGATTTAACTTTGTAACTCATTATTTTCGTGGGAATAGACAACGTTTTCTCTATAGCTCCGGTTTACTTTTATTACCCAGAGGAAAGTTAAGCCTGACGGGAACGCTGAGCAGGTGGTTTTGCCCACAGTATCTCCACTTGAGAAGAATACGAGGGCCGATAAGTATAGCCAAGAAGGAAGATTTTTTTACCAAGGGATTCCTTGGGAACGGTCCATACTGCGTTGGTCTTCCACTTCCTTATTGGAAGGTGGTTCCGTAATTTGAGAAATCGGCCACCTCCTTCAGTTTTAGGCCCGTTGCAACGGGTGTGCTTGTGCCAGTTTCAACACGCTTGGAGCGGGATTCATAGACTATCTTCGAGTTTCAAGGAGACCTTGAGATGGTCTCCGTGAAATTTGGAATACGGATTCGGCGGAATCCTTGAAGTCCATCTCAAGGTCTCCTTGAAACTCGAGGACCTTGAAAGATCCGGCCCTGACTGGCTTAAAGATGTTTTAGGCCAGTTGAAAAAGGGAGTACTTAGGCCAGTTGCAGTTTAGGCCAGTTGCAAAATGCCCCGTCTCGCGCTTCCTCTCAACCTGTATTCTTACTCAAACCAGACGTAATTTCAAGCTTAAACTCGACTCCAGAGAGTTTCCAAGGGTGCTGGACCAAATTATGGTGCGAAAATGCAAAATTTCCCACCCAAGCAAGTTCCCCTACTAGTTACGAATGAAGGTAGTCAAAATTGACAACAGGAAAATTGTATTGTGATATTTGTTTAATCGAAAAAACATCTTGATAGCGAACCAGTTGTACCTAAGCTTTTGACTTTGAGTCACGGTTGTTACTTCGGACTTTTATAATTCGTACGAAATATTATTCGACCACGAATTGCTCAAAGAGGTTAAAAATTGTTAACGGGATTGAAATCGCCCGAAATTTGAAAACTTCCTATGATTACGTTTATGTTGATCGGAGACCGGGGTAATCGCGGTCACTTCCAAGGTCTGCTCTGGGGATGGATATCGATTATCGAACGACAAACATCGATTAATGTTAACTGATTAATTTTCGGGAATTAAATTCCAACTTCCTCGAAAAATGTAAGTAACTTCTTCTTCTTCTTCTTCTTCCATTTTGCTCTGCCAAATGTATTTTTTTATTTTACCACTGCAAATGAACACTTAAGTGGGGAAAAATGAAAATGACGACGTTCATGCTTCTCTGGTGAAAAAAGTCAAGGTTATTATTAATTCAATTTTTCCAATGCTACGAAAAATAAAATATTTTTTAGAGTCTGAGAAAAAACCCTGAATAATTGACTTGATCAATTAAACCTAAGCAATATCGATTATTCTTGAACAAAAACGATTCGATTAATCGATACCCATCTCTAGTCTGTACTGCCCTTTGAAAGAAGAACGCCTCTTCTCAAATTTTCGATATTTTATTTTTTATTTTTATTTTTTTAAATGTTTGACCTGCTCTTTTCAACGGCGAAATTGAAATTTGAAATTCGATCCGGGAGGGGTTGAAATGGTTATAAATGACACCGAAAAAAAGGTGCATTTTGTTTGCACATGGAAAAACACCTCCCTCGGCGCTGCTCGTTGCCTGATTTTGATGGAAAAACGCTTCAGCAGGTTGAAAATTCGAGCTGAGGTGTTTTTCCTTAAAACCGACGGCTTCCAATAGTCAGAGTGACGTGTTTCTTGGCATCCTCGAAATGAACTTATCTTTCAAGTGAAACGCCTTGCACGATATTTGAGGCGTTTTACCTCCAAAAACAAGAAAAAGAAGGTCCGGAATGCCTAGGGCATCACTATCAATGGAATAATCGAATACTTAATATTACTTTTAGTTCTTCGTCAGCTTAAATTTGGTATGAAATCTATTGCATTCCATATTAAGAGGCTTAATTTATTTCGTTAATATGATTCGGAGCGAGACTTCGTCAGATATTTGGATATTTCATGTGCGTAGTGTTGAGTAGAATTAAATAATAAGTTAAGAAAATCAAACTGTGATGTGTGGTCAATAAGGTAAATGTACGTTTTGGAACGTTTATTTTATTGACTTTTTTGTACGTTGAACGAATTTATTGTATTTTTTTCGTTCGATATATTGTTTCCCGTTGAAGAGGGGAGTTGAGAGAGATCGATGGTAAATTAAAGTATCGCCATTAACACAATGTTTAACGTGTACTTTTGTTGTATACCTTACCAACCGTATTCATGTTAGTACAGTGAAATCCCTCCTTAGGGGACAGTCCGGGACGACCCAAAATGTCCGTTAAGCAGAGGTGTCCGCTGGGCAGGGGAAGGCCGTATGGAGTTAAAATAAATATATAAATAGATTCCGTTTTCATCTACGTTATGGCTTTCAGCACATCAATAGTCTTTGCTAAAGGTTGTGCATTTGAGGCAGTACCAAGGTTCACAATGAGATGTTGTAATGAGAGCTAACGGTAAAAATGGTACAATTCAGTATGACGTTTTGATGATCCATAGGCTATGACGTAGACCCGTTCACCGCTCGTGGCCTCATGCGAGGCCGTGAGTGGGCACCCCTAGCTGCTACTGGCCTCATGTGAGGCCATTCCCTTTTACTGCTTGATGCGAAATTCAAGGAATGAAAGGAGGGTAAAAGGGAATGACGCTGGTCACGGCCCTTTTCACCCTCCTTTCAATTCGGTACCCCTCCATTGAATTACATATCGAGCAGCAGAGGGGAAAGGCCTCACCAGAGGCCAGTAGCGGCTAGGGATGCCCACTCACAGCCTCACTTGAGGCCAGAAGCGGCTAGGGGTGCCCACTCACAGCCTCACTTGAGGCCAGTATCGGCTAGGGGTGCCCACTCACGCCCTCAGAGGCCAGGAGCAGTGAATGGGTTAATAGGGAGTTTCTAGTCTCCTTAATTAATCTCTAAATCTCCCAGTTTCCTCATCTCTTCATAGTCTTGTCCAACTCTTGAAGCCCCCCAGTCATGAGAATGCTTGTCATCCAATCTTTTTGGTAGACCCTCCTTCATACGCCCACTCGAATGTTTTTGAAACACCTCGGATTTTGAGCTTCACCTACCATGAGAAGTTTCTCCTTCTCCCCAGTCATACCTACTTGCGCACAGGAGAACGGACAAGCGTTCTTTTGCCACATTTCCGAAGCAAATGAATGAATCACCTTTCTGTATTCGATCAATTGTCGTCCGGTTAGCAGGGACTGAAGAGCCTGCGGAATTGAAAAAATCAGTCCGCAAAAGGGGAGTATTAGAGAGGGTGCCCGCTCGAGAGGGGTCACCAATTTGACGGACCTGGAACAGTTCCACATTTCCGATCAGAGATTAACGGCAACCTCTAATAGTCTATGACAAACTTTAAACTTCCAGATTCGATTCAGAGTAGGCAGGTACTCTAACATTTTCAAAAATTCTGCAATTAACAATTTTGAACCCATTGCGATAATTCCATGTTGTATCAGTGTTGACAAAGAATAAACATTCAAATTGGAGGAATAATTTTGTTTTATTTTATATTTTTCGTTTTAGAATATTATAAATTTTCAATGCCTTCACTCTTATTACAGTACCGAACTGACAAGTTTCAATCGCTTTGACAGTGAAACTAAGATACATACAATCATCATTTTCCAGAGAATTTCTTTCTTCACCTACCGAGTTAGGTCTTCTACATTGAACTATACCTATTATTTATATTTTAATTAGACAACATGTTGACAGTGTACCAGAAAAACGATGTAAATGCCATATCACACGAGCTTTTTTTCTCGTTCTTTTCACTCTTTCGTATTACCGAACGTGAAGTGGAAGAAGGGCACTTCCAATGGTTAATTTCTCCACCTTCCATAGCAAGTAGGAGGAGTATTTTTAAAACTTAGAACACCGACTTTCACGAACGCCGTTTTGTGCAAGGGAACAGCTAAAAGATCACCTTTGGACATTCAAACTTGAAGTGACATTAGAGTTTTGAAGATTTCAGCTCTTACTCCTCTCCAACTTTGCGTTCTTATTCTTTTTCGGTTGCTACTTTCGAGCTCAAAAATGAGGGAAACAACTGAAAAAGAGCTCGTGTGAGTGTTTATCGAAAACAATTTTTGATCTTTTCTGCTAAATCATAGGCACTTGAGTAATCGGTCGTTTTTTCGCCAGAAGAATAGCTAGCCCCACAGAGTAACTGAGACAACTTAGGCGGAGGCAGAAGGATGAAAGTTAGGGTTTGGGGAGCGACGTCAGAATTTGACAGTAGCGATGTCTTGTGATGAGATGTGAAGTTCATCGAAGATATCTAAATGGCTTTAGAGTATCCAACGCAACACAGAGAAGAAATTGTAAGACGAACAATGACATTGTGCACCATTTTTGTGCTGGAAGCCTCAACTTCTAAATTATGCAGCCGTGTAGTAAATACTCCCGTTCTCCGTGAATTCTACTAATTTGGATATTTCAAGTCGATATATCCACCTCCATTTGCAGGGATATTTTAGACGAACTTCCAAGATACACAACAATGCTTAAGGCCGCTGCCAGGTGGTGGAGAAACAACCCAATGAATATTCGTTCAACAGACACAAGGGCGTAAGTACGAAATACATTTATGAATTTTTGACTTATCCACTCCATAGTGGTAAGAAGACCGAAATATTTAACAGAAAACCACCTTGCATATCCATATTCCATAGTTTACAGCGTATCTTAGAGAACAAATAACAAAAAAATGCAGGGTTCAAGTGTCATAGTATCAGACCAGGAACTGCACTGGTTCAGGAGTGGCCGAAACCCCTAAATTTTATATTTAAAAAAAAATTCATTTCACTATTGTATTCACTTTTAGAATAGTTGAATAGAATATTCCATGCTAAATGAGAAGGAATAAATCACTGAAATTGCTGTAGTTACAAAAGCTGTTATTTGTGAAAACCCCATATATTGGATATTTGGGTTTCCTTGTACAAATTTTAAACGGATCTAAAGGTTGGAATGAATATTAAAAACGAGTTGTTTAAGGTTTTTGTTTTGGAAGAAGCGTTGAGGAAATAAATAGGAACATAAATATTGTATAATTATTCGAAATCAGCACAAAATTTCATATGAGAAAGGAGGGAAAACACGGTGTTGTCAGGAAATGCCCTTATTGGGACCACTATGGAAGGCGTAAATGTAAAATCTGGGTTACCTAACCCTAGATATGCCCCTTGTGCCTGTTCACCGACCGTACATGTTTCCACGTTGTACATTATTATGTGCATGTTCCTACCGAACAACCAATCGATATTTTCATGGAGAAAAAACTCGGAAAACTCACCTGCAGAGAGGGCGCCTACGTATAAAGCTATAATCTACCTTGAACTATCCAAATCTATTATTCTATAAAATTAAAACATGAATCCGTGAGACGGTCACACCATCTTCATTAAAATACCTAATGTCTAAATATTTCGTATTTTCATATTTAGGTATAAAAAAAAACATTGCGTCCCAATTTACATCACTAATTTAGACGAACAGCAGGTTCATCCGTACAATTAGGTATTTTTTCTAAACTTAAATTGTTCTATACAAATATATACGAGGCACGGTACAATAAATAGAATTTTAAAAATAATTTATACTGTTGAGCATCGATCAGATCGAAGTTTCATACCTACTCGTACATAAAAACATCACATTATCGTTCATTCAGGTATACAAACCTAAAACGGGGTACCTATAAAGGCAGTGTCTTTAGGTACCTTCCGAATTACTAAGGTCCTTTAAGGTACCTACTATATCCTCTAAGGTGTCTTTAAGGTATTATCTCCCTACCGAATTACTAAGGTCCTTGGTTTTTCTTCCTGAGACTTTTCTTGGTCCTTCAATACTTTCCTTGACAGTCTTCTTGGTCCTTTAAGACTTTTCTTGATCCGTTAAGACTTTTCTTGGTCCTTCAAGTTACTATCTACCGAAATACTAAGGTCCTTTGTTTTTTTCTTGGTTCTTCAATACTTTTCTTGAGACTCTTCTTGGTCCTTTATGACTTTTCTTGATCCTTTAAGACTTTTCTTGGTCCTTCAAGTTACTACCTACCGAATTACTAAGGTCCTTTTAGGTACCTACTATGTCCTCTACGGTGTCTTTAAGGAATTATCTACCTACCAAATGGCTAAAGTCCTTCTTTTCTTCTTTTGGTTTTTGAAACTTTTCCTAGTCCTTCAATACTTTTTTGAGACTCTCCTTGGTCCTATGAGACTTATCTCGAGACTCTTACTGGCCTTTTAAGAATTCTCTTAATCCTTTGAGACTTTTCTTGAGACTCTTATTGATCCTTCAAGACTTTTCTTGGTTCTTTAGGGTATCTTCAAGGTATTATCTACCTACCAAATTACTAAGGTCCTTTGTTGTTTTCTCGAAACTTTATTTTGGTCCTTCAATACTTTTCTTGAGACTCTTGTTACTCCTTTGTTTTTTTCCTGCGACTTTTCTTGGTCCTTCAATATTTTTATTAAGACTCTTCTTGGTCGACTTTTGTTGGTCCTAAGGTGTCTCCGAGGTATTATCTACCTACCAAATCACTAAGGTAATTTTTTTTTTTTTTTTAGATTTCTCCTAGTCCGACAAGACTTCCCTTTTTTTAGTACTTCTCTTGGTCCTTCAAGACGTTTCTTGAGACTCTTCTTTTTCCTTTAAGACTTTCCTTGGTCGTTTCTATCGATCTTTTTAGATGGGAGCAGGCTCAAGTAGCAGCCTATATATTAATGGAGGGCTATTCCCGCTAGTTCCTTCAGAACCATACGTGCCGCTAATGTCACGTTTTGGCAACAAGTGGTCTCTCAGTGTCCCGTTCTGGGCTCAACATGGCTGACCTGCAACCATGGAAGTAGGAATTCAATTCAATGCCTACTTCCATGCATCTAACAGCTGACCATTTCTGCATTTTTCTCCTCACAGGTTGTTCTGTACTTTCGCGTCCTGTTCACTATTTTGTACATTTTTTCACTACTAGAGATTAATAAAGTACCTAACTATGTAGCGAGGCACATGAACTTTACAAAAATGAAGCTCAGAATTACGAGCCAGACAACCGAAGGGACCATGGTCGGTTGTTAGCAACCATGGAAGAAGGGTTTTTTCTCTTCTTTCATGGCTGCCAACCCAAAATCACTCCTGAGTAGCGGGGATGATCATAATCCAGACGATTTAAGTATACTGAAATCATTGAAATTCGAATAAAGCAGGCTTACAGAGGTGATCAATAACAACTACTGAATTTTAGTGTCAATGGTGCGATTCGATGTTTAGTTCAATGGTGACCATCAATGGTGAACGATGCTCAATCCTAACATCAAGGCTTGTCTTTTCAAGAGACAAAAATAACACTATAGATCGAAATCCAAATATCGCAGTTTAGTTTTCAAACTAGATGTGCCGTAAAAGGTCCTTCGGGGTAGGTGGAATAAACCTTAAACACTTAGGTAGGTACTAATTTTCGATTTTTCGTTTCGAAATGAGCTCTGGAGAAACCAACTGCTGTAAAAGTGTTCTTTGCAAGCCTTTTTAAGATTTTTGTCGTAAGAAAAACAATTTACCTATTGTGAATTCGATAAAATGGATAAAACCTGTAAAATTCACGTTTTCGGTAATTAGAACAGCTCGAAACTGTTTTTTCATACAAGAAAAGTTTAAGTACCTACTGAGAATTTTGTGTCGAATGAGACCAACGCCAGCTCACGAACACAGTAGTCACGATTTTTCAGTTTTTCCGTTTTTCGTGTTCATAACTAAAAGATAATGTAGTTAATTAATAAATTCATTTCAGGGACGTCTCTTAGGTGAAAAACTGAATAGCATTCCAAAATCTATGATTTGAGGGTGGAATTTTGGGTGGTTTAATAATTATTTGTGTTGTTTTTTGAGGTTTAGAGTGTTGATTAGCTATATGAACATGTGGTATATTCTAAATCTGCGCAAAATTTCCAATAGGAATCGTTCATGAAACCGTCATGTCCAGAAAAAACCCATTTCGTCGGCTCCGATTCGACCTTTGAGTTCGATTTTCTTCCCCTCACCCTAAGATCAAGCAAGTTCCTCGATACGATTGAACAAATGTAATACACTATCAGAGAAGCAGGGCAATACACTATCGAAATTTTAAATTTAAAAAATTTCACAGTTCGTCATCAATTTTAAATTAGGAATTGCAATTGTGATAGTGCGTTGCCCTGCAGAATTAAAAAATAGAAAGAATGCCGAAAACAGATTTGAAATTGATCGATTATTGGCTGGGAAAAGTTGGAAAAACACCCTTAAGGGGCGGAGCCCAAAATTTCCTCAAAAAAGCCTAAATCTCGGCTACCGAAGACTTTATAGGAACTTTTACTATGACATTATTACAGCATAGGGCCATTAAGTTTAGAAATACGGATAACCTACCCCTACCCCTCCCCTAACCATTTTAGAGTTGCACAGTTTTCCCATTTCACGGCACAGTCAGCCAATTTTCAACGGATTTTGATGCGGTTGGCGGCATTCTTCCTATTTAACATTCTCCAAGGGGATGAAGTGCCGTAACTGCAATTTTAATTTTAAAAAAGGACGAGACAAATTTAAAATTACAAAATGAAAACTGTATACATAGCTGATTCCCCTAGAGAATTGAATGAAAAAAAATGCTGCAAACCGCATCAAAATCGGCCCAAAATTCGCAGAGAAAAATGGGAAAAACGAATTTAATCCGTTCCTTGGCCCCCCAAAATATAAAGTCGCAACCCATCGAGGGAAGAAATAAGGTATGATCTATGATATACCGAAAAACTAGGATCAAGGTGAGTGGAGTGATCTGTTCTATCCAAGAAAGTTCTTCCAAGGCGCAGTACAAGGAAAATTAAAATCAAGACTTCTCTCCAGCTCAGAACTCTTTGGAAGGAGTAACCATGACCTGGAGAATATTGAGGACAGGTAGAAAGAGAAGCGGCAATCGTGCACCGGGCAGGTAAAGAGTCGCCTCCTCATTAATTGTGTCTATTGTAATTCGTATTTCGAATAGACCGATCGATCTGTTGATCCAATTTCGGATCTGGAAACTGATTTGGATTCTGCTAGCAAAACTCTACGTCATGGTTACCTGACATTTCAAAACATGTTCAAATTTGAGCAAAACAATTTTTGCGCACCATGGAAGACGATAAAAAAAAAATTGAAACTGAATGTGCAAACCTAAGATTGGTGATACCATTCACAAAAAGCTTTGCAGAATGAAAATCGGTCCATCCGTTCCAGAGAAAAACGGAAATTAATTTTGAATTTCGCCCCCGATAGTACAGCCATCTATACAAAAAATTTCTCACTAAAATGAAGGACATTTCGCCTTAACATCATCTCTTCCTATTTAGGTCATTGATTCCAACCCCCCCCCCCCCCCCCCACACACACACACACACACACACACACAGACACAGACACACACACAACAAAATTTCTTGAGCCCAAAAAACATGTCCATTTAAGAATTAGGACCTACTTACTTCCATAAGAGTTCTAAATGGAGTTGTGGCAACAACAAAGCCTAATATGGTAGTGTTAAGAGCGTCTGTCTAGTTGTCGGAAGGACCTGGGTTCGAGTCCATCGGCTGCCTCCCAATTTTGTCCACTTCATTTTAATGGGATTTCTTTCAGATTTATAACAACCATAACGGTAGTTGGTTCATTCTGTAATTTCTGTAATTCTGTAATTTCCACTCACCCCGAAGAACCTTGCACTAAGGAACGATCGAGAATTGAAAAAGGACGATAGCGTACCTACGGAAAAACTTCGGATATTTTCATAATCGATTTTTATTCGGCTTTGACGGGTTTCGGCTGCGTTTGTTCGGGGAGGCAGAAGTTCTTCTTGTCTTTGCGGTCCTTCTTCGTGTAGGCTTGTCGGTAAAAGTTGAGGAAGAGGACGAGGAAGATGGTCGTGTTGAGGGCGATATAAGCGGTCAATCCGGAAGGGACTTTACAGTCGAAGCCGACGAGAAGGGACAGGTAGCAGAGGATCGTGAGGAATTGACCCTGAAAAAGAGGAAAAATATTCGTTTTATTTATTTTATTTATTTATTTATTGATGTCATGTACATTACAAAAACATTTCGACGTACCTACACAATTCTCAAAATAACGTTATTGTGGGTCAATAGGCTACGCCCGTCGCGCCCCACAAGAGTTGCACCAAAACATTTTCAAAAAAGCGAAAACAAACATAATCTTTACAATTGCAGTTATTGTAGGTTGTATCTGTTGCTCTGTGTTGGTGGGTAACTACCCATTCCAGGATCGAGTTGTTCTTTCGCAAATTTTCGAAGAAAATGAAGCTTTTGCAATGGCTTCAGAACTTTAGTAATGCAAATTTTTGACAATTTTCTTCATGGAAATCGTTTTTAGACCATTATAAAACGATTCCTGAAATTAAACACTTTTTCATATGTGTATATAAATGTCACTCCAGACAATATCTGACCGAGGAATCGAGATAGAAAATCGAAAAAAATTTAAATGTCAATAATATCAAAAGAAAGGATGAGTTCGTTGGCCAGAATTTTGGGAGTAATCTAAGGGGTCAAATTTAGCAAAAAATTAGAACCACAAAACGCTAAAACCGTGTTTTTGAGGTTTTCGTGTAAACTACATTCTTGAACATAGGAACATAATTATGTTATGGTATATTCGGAATCAGTGTGAAATCTCTTACAAAAACGTCTGCCAAGTTGGGTAGGCAGTATAGCTTCCTCACTTTTGTAACATGGACGTATAGACTCAGTTAGTGAACATTTCAACGAAATTGGTAAAATAGTTTCGGAGTTAGCCTATGACAATAAATTTCAAGTTTGTGCATGCGCAGTAACCATACTTATCCGATTGGGCGAAATTCGTAGGTAATTGTCTTGGAGTCAGTCCACAACTACCCTGCAAATTTGAGCGAAATAGGTCAATTAGGAACTGAGATACAGGGGTTTCAGGAAATTCACGTTTGCGCATGCGCTCACGCTACTAGTGGTCCGATGGTGATGCAATTCATAGGGGACCGTCACGGGGCTAACCTGCACAATCCCTGGAAATTTCATCAAATTCGGACCACATCTTCATATAGTTTTGCATGGGACAAGGAATTGACCACAGACAGACAGACCGACAGACAGACACACACGGAACCAAAAGTGTTAAGAAAGCTCTAAAACGCAAAAAGCAAGTGGAAATTTTGATTTTGGAGGACAAGAATTTTTTTTTATTTCTTGCACGAATACATAGCTTCCTACCTTTGGTAGTGAGGAAGCAAAATCACCCACTAAATTGGCTAACATTATTCTTTGAAAATTCGCTCATCAACTCATGGTGTATGAATGGAACTTTTTGTTGTGTTCACCAGTTTTCCATTTAAATATAAAATACTGTGCTCTATTTGTAGTTCTACATCAACTCAAACAGAATATTATACACTATGAAATATTTCCTGTATAAATATATGAAATATTATATGTTGTATTAAGTTATTCCTGAAGTGGAGAGGGGGCCCTGAATCTGGTTCGCACTCGGGCCCCCAAAATTACGCCACTGAATGAATATCCTTAAAATCCTGAAGATGGAAATATATTTTCTGAATGCTCGGCAGTAAAGGTGTTTGTGTTCAGTTCTGACCCTATTCCCGATGACGTCACCAACAAAGTCTAGCGGGGTCGATCAATACGAAGTTTACTATAACTCATTGACTACGAATCCCCTCTCCGAAGGGCGATTCTCTGGGCGGGGTTTAGAATGCCTTTATAGATTAAACCTAAGACAATTCGGGTCACCTGACATACCCTTTTGGGGTAGGTTGGCATATGTTCTAAAGACAGGTGCAGGTTCGAAGTAAATAATTATGATTACATAATCACAGATAAGTAGTCACGTACCTCCCTAGTGTCCTAGCATTTAGTGCAGTAAATTCAGGGTAACTCATTTCCAATATAATAAGTGTCTCTTGAAGTATTTTGCTTCCTCACTACCGAAGGTATGTATTCGTGCAAGAAAAAAGAAAAAACATTGTCTTCCAAAATCAAAATTTCCACTTGCATTATACGTTTCAGAACAATTTTGGACAATTTGAGAAATGTTGTCCTCCAAAATCGAAATTTCCACTTGTATTATACGTTTCAGAACAATTCTGGACAATTTGAAAAATGTTGTCCTCCAAAATCAAAATTTCCACTTGCATTATACTTTTCAGAGCAATTTTGGACAATTTGAAAAATGTTGTCCTCCAAAATCAAAATTTTCACTTGCATTATACGTTTCAGAACAATTTTGGACAATTTGAGAAAGGTTGTCCTTTAATATCAAAATTTCCACTTGCATTCTACGTTTCAGAACAATTTTGGACAATTTGAGAAATGTTGTCCTCCAAAATCGAAATTTCCACTTGAATTATACGTTTCAAAACAATTTTGGACAATTTGAAAAATGTCCTCCAAAATCAAAATTTCCACTTGCATTATACTTTTCAGAACAATTTTGGACAAATTTTGTCCTCCAAAATCAAAATTTTTACTCGCATTGGTACGTTTCTGAACAATTTTGGTTTGGTCAATTTTGGGCAATTTGAAAAATGTTGTCCTCCAAAATTAAAATTTCCACTTGATTTATACGTTTCAGAACACCAACGTTTGAACAATTTTGGTTTCGTGTCTGTCTGTGGAGAATTCCCTGTCCCAGGCAAAACTTTATGAAGTAATGATCCGATTTTGATGAAATTTTCAGGGATTGCGAAGGTTAGCGCCTAAACAGTCCTCGTTTACAACACGCCGTCGTACAACTAGTAGCGTGTGCACATGCGCAAACGTGAATATCCGGAAGTTACGATTGTTCCTAATCGACCGATTTCGCTCGGGGGCTGTCTCCAAGATGATCACCTATGAATTTCGTCACGATTGGATCAGTAATAGCTACTGCGCATGCGCAAACAAAATATATTTTCGTGGCCATAACTTCGGAACTAGGTACTGGATCAATCTAGGTGAAATTTTCACGGATTGTGAGGATTAGCTCCTAGACGGTCCACTATCACTTTCATCGCTTTTTGGATTGTGCACATGCGCAAACGTGAATTTCCGGAAACTACGATTTCTCAGTTCCTAATCCACCGATTTCGCTCGGGGGCTGACTCCAAGATGATCACCTATGAATTTCGTCACGATTGGATCAGTCATAGCTACTGCGCATGCGCAAACGAAATATATTTTCGTGGCCATAACTCCGGAACCAGGTACTGGATCAATCTAGGTGAAATTTTCACGGATTGTGAGGATTACTCCTAAACAACTCCTTTTGACATCTAGCATGCGCATGCGCAAGCGTGAATTTCCGGAACTTCAGTTTTCTCAGTTCCTAATGGACCGATTATGCTCAAATTCGGAGGATAGTATAAATTATAGAATTTCGTAACAATTGGATCAGTAATAACTACTGCTCATGCGCAAACTTTAAATTCGTTGTCATAGGCACAAGTCCGGAACTATTCTACTAATTTCGCTACTATGTTCAAAACTGATTCTATACGTCCATGTTACAAAAGTGAGGGATCTCTTCTAAATGGCCATAACTCTCTCAATTTATTGCCTAAAATTAAGAGTAAAGATACCGTTGGAAAGAGGTTACATTTCGTGTAAGATAGAGTTATTTTTGTACCACTCAAACTGTATTTTTGAGATCTTGTATCTTTGAGGACATCGCGAGTGTTTGGGTGTACCTACATTTTACCAGGACTGGAGTTAGGTATCGATTTCCACGTAACTTTTCACGCTGAATCAAATAGACAGTCCTGAACGATGTTGACTTATAGAAAATGGATTTTCCGACGAAAATAGAGCATTTTTGTACATACCAGCAACTCCGACACAATTCTTTGACAAACTAATGAATAATTTGGGTTGTAAGTACTGTGGACAATTTAATTAATTCACAAAAGTTAACAAAAAAAATGAGTCGTAGATGCTCGAATTTCGTTTAAAAAATCTTGAAAATGGCAAAACTCACAAAGTTTAGGGTTTCAAAAAAATCTTCAAGAGGCACTTTTTTCGGAAATTAGTTGCATTCTCGATCCCTGATGTTACTGCACTCAATCCTGGGACAAACCGTGTAAATCAAATATACATTCATGCAACATTCTGATTGTTATTGAACAGGAGGAAACTACGTGCCACACCCATTTGGCTTCCGAGCCTGCAGAGCAGCGGAAGCTTTGTTTTCACTTTCAAAATGGAAAAAAATGTTGTGCTCCAAAATCGAAATTTCCACTCGAATTTTGCATTTCAGGGCCTCCTGAACAAATTTGGTTCCGTGTCTGTCTGTCTGTCTTTCTATCTGTCCGTCTATCTATGCGTCTGTCTGTCCGTCTGTCTGTACACATTTACTTGCCAAGCCATAGCTTCCACAATTTTGATCCGATTTCAATCAAATTTTCAGGGTTTGTGCGGGTTAGCCCCGTGATGATCCCCTTTGAATTTCATCGTCATCGGACTACAGGTAGCGTGAGCGCATGCGCAAACGTGAATTTCCTGAGACCCCGATATCCCAGGTTCCTAATTGACCTATTTCGCTCGAATTTGTAGGATAGTTGATGGCTGACTCTAAGACAATCTCTTATCTAAGACTCTAAGACAATCATATCGTCGATTAAGAAGCAACTTGCCCTATGAACCAAATCCCAACTTTTCAGGAGAAGGAAAAAACTGAATCCTGATCAAGTTTTTGATCACCTGTCACTTCTAAACCCGTTATTCATTCTTGCCTTCCAGTATTCGCCAATACTGATAAATAGTAATAATTAAAGAAAATAGGAAGTTGAGGTTAATACGGGGTGTTGCCCTAAAAGGTAATTGAGGTAGATGGGGGGAGTTATGTTTTTCGAGTATTTCTCGATTTTGTAGTCTAGTTGAAGCAATTTTGAGCTAACCAGTTGATGCAACGTGAGAAATCGAAAAAGAATCAGTCAAAACCTCATTTTCGTGAAAATGGCCGATAGGGTGTGTTGCTTCTTAAGCGACGATATATTAATTTCGTAACGATTGGATCAGTAATAGCTACTGCGCAAGCTCAAACTTGAAATTTGTTGTTATAGACGTGACTACGGAACAACTAAACCAATTTCAGTGAAATTTTCAGAGATTAATCGAATTAGACCCTAGAGAGTCCCCTATGAATTGCATCGCCACCAGACCACTGATAGCGTTTGCGCATGGGCAAACGCGAATTTCCTGAAATTACAATTTCTCAGTTCGTAATGGACCGATTTCGCTCGAATTCGGTGTGTAGTGGAGGGCTAGCTAGGGAAGGTTGGGGGCTTCTTATTGCGACACGATTGTATAAGTAATAAGTACTGCGCATGAGCAATTTTGAAATGTGTTTCACGGCAATAACTCTGGAACTACTCGACTAATTGCGGTGAATTTTTCAGAGATTGTACTGGGTAGCCCCTAGATAGTGCCCTATTAATTGGATAGCACACTTATAGCGTGTGCGCATGCGAAAACGTTAATTTCCTGAAACTACGATATCTCAGTTCCTAATGGAACTATTTCGCTCAAACTCGGAGGGTAGTTGGGGGCTGACCCAAGACCCATGAATTTCATCACGGTTGGATCAGTAATATCTACTACGCAAGCGCAAACTTAGAGAAACGCCGTTTTTTCCGCGGAATTTTAGCCGTTGCGAGACGTTAAATGGCGGGTTTAAATTGTTTTTGCCCCCGTGCTTTGTATTGTCCAAAAATAAAGATATTTTAATGTTTTGTTGCCCTGCATTCTATCGCCACGGGCATGGTCATTTCTAGTTTTATAAAAATTCAATTGTGAGATACTGTGAAGGCCACGAGGAAGCTTCTGTGCCATGTCCTTGGCAGAGTATTTTTCGCTTGATTTCAAAGTTTCATCATTGGAAAAATAAACCATCCGCCTCTTTATAGCCTTCCCACACACATTAGAGGAACCGGATCTGTAAATTCGTCTATTTTCGAAAATAAAAATGAAAAATAAATAAAATCCTGCACCCCCTCACGACCAGCACAGAACTCACACATGCATACTATCAGCGTTTTTTGCAAGTGAATTGGCGACGAGCAAAAACGAGGGACGCGTTTTGTTTTACTTTTACTTCACTTATTTCCCGTATAATAAAGGAAAAAAATAAGAAAATAGACAACATCGAATTTTAAAATACCTTCTTGCTCGTGAGGTCGTCGGGTTCGTCGTCAAGCAAAAAACTCAGAAAGGTTGAATAACAAAAACAAAGAACACAGTGCAATCGGAGTTGGAAGCAGGTGAACCTGACGCTGAAGAATTCAAACTTCGAAAGG
The DNA here is from genome assembly GCA_030264115.1 of Lygus lineolaris. Classification (NCBI taxonomy): domain Eukaryota; kingdom Metazoa; phylum Arthropoda; class Insecta; order Hemiptera; family Miridae; genus Lygus; species Lygus lineolaris. The sequence goes on along the minus strand of JAEMON010000014.1, from coordinate 14,843,542 downwards.
ATTTTTTTTAATCGTGAAATACCAGCCGAACAAAAAATGGCGGGTCTGGCAAATGGGCGGGCAGATGCACGAAAAAATCCAGCAGAAAGAAGAGCAACTAGGTGGACTTGACCTGAGCATGAATTGAGGAGTTGAGTATCGGTTTAACGACCAGATAATCAAATTTCAAAATGTCAACAATAACAATAGAAAGGATGAGTTCGTTGGCCAGAATGTTTAAGATACTCTTAGGGGTCAAATTCTGAAAATTAAGGGTGAAAAAAACGTGTTTTTCGAGGTTTTTGGTGGGCAAATCGACATCTTAAAAATATAAACATTACCATGATGGTACATTCGGAATCAGTGCAAATTTTCTATAAGAATCACCCACCAAATCGGTTAAAATGATTCTGTTCAAGTTAATCAAATTTGACCGATTCCAAATATACCATAATGAGATGTTTCTATTTTTAAGATGTCGATTTTTCCACCAAAAAACCTCGAAAAACACGTTTTTTGACCCTTAATTTTCAGAACTTGACCCCTAAGAGGAGGGGTCCTATCTAATACAAAATGGGGAATTACCGTGTATGGGAAAATCACATTTTTTCTGCCTTTGTATTTTTGTTTAGATTAAAATAACACAGCCAATAAAAAGAAAAAATTAGTTTAAACTTAGGATAAAATCTCCTCCCTTGAGAAACCCTTTCCTACGTCACACTAAAAGAACTGAACCGAATAAGAATGCACTGAGATCGCATTGAGAGCAATGTAAATAGGAGTGATTTAAATAATTAATTGAACATTAATTAATATTAATTAATAATTCATTAATTCAATCAATTTGATATTTTCCTCATTTATTAATCATGTAAATTTATTATATTATCAGTGATGGGCTTTGTATTTCGTTTTGTTCGGTTGGCATCTTGCGAAAATACTAAAAAGGGAGAATGCTATTCACCCAACAGTATAATATTCGCGTAATCCATCCCATAATTTATTCCAAAGAAGTGATGATTCACTGGCGTGTTTCGGATCAGCTACTGTGAATTGATCGGAACATGATCATATATAACTCGGTAGGCCGAATAGTGTAGTGAGAAAATACGTAAAGACTATAGTGTTTCTGTCACCTATCTTGAATTAGGTTGGGTCGTGTACTCCATCGCATAAACTATTGATTCTGAAGAAGTGATGATTCACTGTCGTGTTTCTGATCGTTTACTCTGAAGTGAACAGAACATGATCGTGAATCACTTAGATGTCCGAAACGTGTTTCTGATCGGTTACCGTGAAGTGATCAGAACATGATTGTGAATCACTTAGTTACCCAAAATGTAGTGCGAATAATTGGACGGAGTTATTCAAATAGCAGGTAAGCGCCAAAATCTCAATTTTGAGTTATTGGTATGGTTGAATTCAGTCCGTCAATATCTACAAGACTAGAGTGGTTTCATGTTTCTGGTTCAACCATGTCGGTTAATGTGGTCAGTTGCTTCAATTGTCATCTCGGTTACTGAGCACTTTTGATGTGCAAAAACCAGGTAAACGACAAATTAGTTCAATAAGTTTTCCGATTCGCAGGTAACCACCGTTAATAGAAACTCAATTACTAACAAATAACCACCACTTCACTTTTTGCAATTCCCTGGTAACCACCAGGAGTTTAAATTTAAAAATCAGTTAAACGCCAACTCCAGCATAGCAATAACCGGGTAAGCGACACATAAACCCAGTTAACCGTGACAAAATGGTGTTTACCTGATTATTCCTTATGTAATTATCGTACATCCTGCATTTTTTATTTCCAGTTAACTTCAAAAAGCGTACAAGGGCACTTTTTCAGGGTTTCTAGACCCAAGAACCGTGTAGGGAGCAACAAAAAACATTCGGGTACCAAGTTTTACTTCTCCAGACCTAATACAACGTCCTGTACGGCTTCCCGACTTCTGAAAACGGTTTTTGAGTTTTCCCGAAAATCGACTTTTGTCGCTTACCTGCTATTTGAATAAATCCGTCCAATTATGCGTAAATGATATTTACTATCGTGTTTTCGTCAACTATCTGTAATTAGGGTCGTCAATGATCCATCGCATAAATTATTGATTCTGAAGAAGTGATGATTCACTGTTGTGTTTCTGATTCATTTCTGCGTAATGATCAGAACATGATCGTAAATCACTCCTGCAGCCAGAAAAGCGATTCACCATCGTATTTTAGCATCTGCGCCTAACATCCACTTAGAAACACGTCGTGATTTCATAAGAAGGCAATTTTTCTGATTCTCTGAAGGAAGCTCCTGATTTTAGTCAGTTATAATTTTGCTGCCGTACCAGGCAATAGGTAGTGATTTTAGCGAATTCCCGAAGAAAATGAAGCTATCTTAATGGCTTCAAAATTTTTGTAATGCAAATTTTTGACAATTTTCTTCATGGAAATCTGTTTCAGACCATTCTAAAACGATTCCTGGAATTTAACTCTTTTGCATAATGTATACAGGGTGTCTCTTAAGTGGTGGACCACCCTTTCTATTTCCGTTGTTTCGAGGTGTAGAAAAAAACTTCAAACGGTAACCCCCCTTAATTTTTCACAAGGAATTCAACCATGACATTTTCGCGCGCCTGGCGCGCGCGTAAATGCGCGTAACGCGCATTAACTTCGCTTTTTCAATTGAGAACCCCCTTTTTTTATTACAGATTCGGATTCTACGGAA
>JAEMON010000014.1:14829266-14839847 GCA_030264115.1 Lygus lineolaris | reverse complement strand
TGAAAATTCGCTCACCAACTCACGCTGCATGAATGGACCTTTTTTTTTAGAGAGACCTTGAATCAACCAGCCAAAGTGAAACGGCCATGGTTTAGAAAAACCGCATAATGCAACAGTTTCCCCCGTTTTGGTTTATAATTTTCAATAATAAACCTTTGTTATCGAGCTCGAAAAAAAAAAGTTTAACCACTCAACATTTGATGTTTTACGTTTCAAGATAAGTAGGTACGTAGAATCCAAAAATCGAATTTAAAAAAAATCTATCCTTCCGCACCACTTCAGTTACCATGGACCAAAATTAATGAAATTTGGTATACCGGCCCCATTTGGGGTGTAGTTGTACCCCGAATATTGGCGTTACCGTTGGTCTTCCCTGAGGGGTAGAAAATAGGGGATGACATTTTCAAAACGCCCTCGCTCGAAAACTTCAAGTAGAAAGATATATTTATTTTACACCGATTTCGAATGGAACACATTTTTAGCGTCGAATGAGACCTCGCGGAGCATTTTAGGACCAACCTTTCGCTCCCTGTATATATTTAAGAATCGCAAATCCTCCCTGTAAGAGAAACACGAGTGTGAATCGCAAATCTTCCCGAGTAGGCCAAATCTCCGTTCAAAGAGCATCTGTTCAAACGTTTCCTTAGGTTACTGAATTTCGTTAAGAATGAACGATACAACTCTCGGCTAATAATAATTATAAGTAGGTACCTACTCATTGTCCCCAAGAAATGATTGGGAACCTTGCGATATATTAAAGGTAGGCAGGTAATTTATACCAGTAGGATCTTTGTAGAAGGGCGATCGGGTGTCTCAGGTTTCAGTAGAAAAAATTCAGGGATCGATTCTACAACTAATTTGCATGAAAAAGTGTCTCCTAGAGTTTTTTTAACGCCATATTTTCGTGAGTTTTTCAATTTTAAGATTTTTTTCGTGTTTTCGACTTTAAGCTACCTACTAAAATGGCCATAACTTCCTTAATTTATCATTTAACATTAAAAATAAGGACACCGTTGGAAAAAACGTTAAATTTTCTAAAAGATAAAGTCATTTTAAAAACGCTGAAACTGTATTCATTGAGCTCTTGTAGAGCAAAAACTTTAATTTTTGTCGTATCGCACATTTCATCATGGATTTCATCAGTAGTTTTCAAGTAAACCTTTCGAATGAATTCCGTTTGCAAGAGCGGAAAAAACATCTCCATTTTATCAGCTTTCCAGCGATTTTATTATTTTCAATTTGACTGTGGAAATTAGGGGAGCAAATCACGTTTGAAATCGAGTGTTTGGGTGTTATACGTGATGATTTTAACTGGAGGGGTTAGGTATCGTTTTCCTAGTAACTTTTCACGCTGAATCGAATGGTGACACTCCTGATCAATTTTGACAGGTAGAAAATGGATTTTTCGAGAAAAAAGTGCATTTTCAGACATACCTATTACCAATGCACTTTTTTCTCGAAAAATCCATTAGGTATCTATCAGTCGAAATTGATCAGGAGTGTCACCATTCGATTCAGCGTGAAAATTTACTAGGAAAACTATACCTAACCCCTCCAGTTAAAATCATCACGTATAACACTCGATTTCCTCGAAAAACCCCAAGTTTTTCTACTCAAACCTGAGACAAATTATACAGAAAATAATAAATCGTTGTTAAATAATTTGCAGCGTTTTGATTCTGATTAACTCACGATAGGACAGAATTACTATTTTATTCATGTAGATATTGTAAACTGCACTCGGCACACTTACGAGTTGGAGTTTGGTGATGTATTTCTTCCACCAGAGGTGCCTCTGAATCGCAGGTCCCATGGCGGCCAGGAGGTAGTACGAGTACATCACGACGTGGACGCACGAGTTGATGAAACCGGGGAGGATAGCTTGTTCGCCTGGAAAAACGAGATTTCATCAGGAAAGACACAAAGTGATTCTGAAGTTACTTTGATCAAACTGGTCAGTGAAAACTGAGATGCAGACGTATTTTATGCCTTTTCCAAGGGGATTAAGGGTGATGAATGTAAAACCCGTTTTTTGTACTTATGTATTTACGCTTCATTCAGCGTATCCTGCGACCTCTTGTGATAATCCATAATAGGGATCAAGTAGGTTTTTCGTTTTTCAAAAAATTTTACCTTTAGATTACTACAGTTGTTTATTTACTAAGTACATTTCGGGAATACTTTATCCCATCATCAGGTACAAACATGTAATAAACACTGCAAAGGTGATAACAAACTGTTTGATAAGGCATTGGTGGTGGTCAGTGGTGGTGGTGGTGGTGGTTGTTAGTTTGATGTTACTGCTATTGATTACTATGACTTTTATAACAATGATTTGATTGGTTATGGATAGATAATTGACTGATTCTGTTATCAGTCAATTATCTATCCATAAACAATCATAATCATTGTAATAACAGTAATAGTAATCAATAGCAGTAACATCAAACTAACAACAACCACCACCACTAACCACCACCACCACCACCACTAACCACCACCAATGCCTTATCAAACAGTTTGTTATCACATTTTCAGTGTTTATTGTATGTTTGTACCTGATGATGGGATAAAATATTCCCGAAAAGTACTTAGTAAATAAAGAACTGTAGTAACCTAAAGGTAATATTTTTTGAAATACGATAAACCTACTTGATCCCTTATTTATACTGTTTTACTCGGTAACTAGTTCAACTCTACTTCAAAACCACCAAAAATGGAGCCTCCAAAAGGGGGCCCTTTTCAAGTGTTTTTAAGAGTGCTGAATCCAGAAATGATCGTCGGTTTTTAGCTGCATCGTATTAAAGACGATATTGTTTTTTACTTATTGTTTTATTTATACAGTTTTACTTCAAACTTCAACTCTACTACAAAAACATCAAAACGGGAGACCCCAGAAGGGGGCCTTTTCCAAGGGTTATTAAGAGTGCTGAATCCAGAAATGATCGTTTAAGAGTCATGTTTTTGGTTCAATTATTACGGTTTGGAAGAATGGAACCCTGAATCGGGGATTCTCTCATAGGTTTTTAAGGGTGCTGAATCCAAAAGTGATCGTGGGTTTCTACTGCATCGTATGAAAGACGTTAGGTATTTTTTATATTATTGTTTTATTTATACAGTCTTGCTTCAACTCTACTACAAAAACATCAAAATAGGAGCCCCCAAAAGGGGGCCTTTTACAAGGGAGTTTTAAGGATCCAAAAATTGTCGTCGTTTTGTGGTTGCATCATTTAAAAGACTGTGGGGAGCAGGGAAGAGACACGTGGAGCTACACGTGTTTCCCTCTCCTCCCACCTAGTGGATTGGGAGCCCAGTAGGGGGATAGTACCCCCACCCTGCCGGGTGTGTATCCTGGGGGTACATAACTATTGGGCCAGGTGCACTAATAAATTATTCTACTTGAATCTTTTTGGTTCATAGTATTGCACAGTTTTACTTCAAACTTCAACTCTACTTCAAAAACAGCAAAATGGAGCCCCCAAAACGGGGCCTTTTCCCAAGGGGTTTTAAGGGTGCTGAACCCGAAAATGATCGTCGTTTTTTGGTTGCCTCGTATAAAATACGTTTTTGGTTCATATTATTACACTGTTAACTTCAAATTTCTGTTCTACATTAAAAAACTGAACCCCAAATCGGGGACTTTTTCAATGGTTTAGAAGGGTGCGAAAATGATCGATGTTTTTTGGTTGCATCGTATAAAAGACTTTTTTGTTTTTTATTTACACTTTTTTACTTCAAACTTCAACTCTACATCGAAATTGGAGCACCCAAAAGGGGGTTATTTCGAAGAGTTTAGTGCTGACTGTCCCTGAATAGTGTTCAATACGAATATTTTCAATACAATTCCTATTTTGTTCTGAAATTTGTTACCGAATATTACAGTTATTTGGAGGAAAGCTAGTAGTTCAATAATGTTTATTAAAGAATGATTGTTACATTGTCATATTAACTTTCAAATCAAACCATTGTGTTCGTGAAATCCTCAAGTTAATATGTTGGTTGGTACCTACAAATCATATTTATTTTTGATGTTTTTGCTTCCTAATATCTTATTAACCATACAATAAATATTAAATAAAATGTCGATAGGTGGATAAAATTGGAAATGTAGGTACCTCTGATGTACTTGAGGTAGATCCAAGTCGACAGTACCATGTTGGAGTGATGCCAGACGTGGAGGACGGTCACCTGGTTTTGCTTCTTCCTCAGTACGAAGAACAGCTGTTGAACATCAATTTGAATCCCACGTCAATTAATAGGGAAATTATGGTGAATAAGTTACCAACAAAACGGGGGATCGGGGTTGGTAATAACTAGATCGCTGGTTAAATTGGAAGCATTGGTTGGCTCAGAGGGTTGAATCGTATGGAAACTGATGTGGAATAGCCAGTCGTTATTCAACCACCGCGTTTCCTCAAATGGTCTGACGTGTTGGTTTTCGCCTTTGATTTTTAAAAGAGAAAAAAAATTCGATTTTGAAGCAGGTGTTGTCAAATTTGAGACTAAAACTAAACTATGGCATTTTCATGGGCTGCTTTTTTCAATCTCATTCTAAAGGTTGTGCATTTGAATCAGCCCCTGAGCTTTATCTTTTGTCTTCACTTTTTTGGAGACCACTGATCTGTAGACCCTACAAATCGATATTTTCAGAAGGGATTGATCTGGGATTTTTTTTTTTTTTTTTTTTTTTTTTTTCATGCGATCTATACCGATAACCACCGCAAATCCCGTCGTCGCACAGTGGCTCGAAATAGGGATTATCCGGTCTCAAGCATTCACATGTCCCCAAATTCCTTCTTCTTTCCTTGAACATTGGCTAGCTTCAAAGAGGGTCTAACGATAAACCCTGAAAGGAACGAAAGATATGTAACTCCAGTTCAGAAAGACCGGAAAGGCCTCTCACAGGGTACGCCGATGCGAATTGGGTCTCGTGCTCAAATGATGGCCGCTCTTACACAGGTTTTCTGCAGAATACATGTCGTTGACTGAAGCTGCGCAAGAAGCAATGCATCTTCGACAGCTCTTGCAGGATATGGGGAGTCCTCAAGGACTCATTGAAATTTTGAACGACAACTTAGCTGCACGATACCTCATAAGAAATGTCATTCTAAGTTCGAAATCGAAGCATATCAATATTAAAGAACCCTTCATTGGAGAAAAGGTCAGCAGTGGTGAAATCGTGGTCTCCTGCAAACCTTCTACATCGATGGAGACTGATATCTTCACCAATGTTCTACTCGGCCCTCGTCATGACGAACTCACAGAGGCTATTGGACTCGTCAAGAGTGACTCAGTCGCCTAGGTCCATCGAGTGAAGGGGAGTGCGGAAATTGGTGACACTCGAAAGAAATTTCAGATGTTAAATAATAAAAATGTTACTTGTTTCCACGCAATGATAAACTATTGAACTTTAATTCCTGTTAGAACTTTCGTTCGAAAATATTATAGTTCTTGTGATTTATAAACTTGCCTCTGATACACTTCCTGATAGCTTTCACATCTTTTACCTTAGCCCTTCTTCTCATTCTTTAAAAATGTAGATCTAACAGAGAGCTTCCCAAAAAGATGCAATAAGATGGGTCGGAAATGAACGGAAGAGGGTGAAAAAGGAAAAGGAAATGCCCTCGACGCCATCTGGTATAGCATTGCCTCCTCGCTCCCTCTTTTCCTTTAGCTTATTCCAGCCTAACTTCTTTAATTTACTTTTGGGCTGAAAATTGATATTCAGTGGTTTTCCAGGGTGATGATTCCGATTCTGAAATCAAAAATAGCATATTCCGACCCATGTCTACTCCTCTTCCCTCACTAATTTCTTAATTCTTGAATTAAGACAGAGGTTTTGTGAGGAAGTCCGCAGGAGTTTCTTTTGTTGAATTATAGTCGAGCTCTATTTGTTTGTCTCTCACCATCACCATCTCTCTTGCGGTGGAAACGCACTGGGCCCATAACCTTTGTTAGATTTTTTCGAAGATTTTCTATTCGTTAAGCTAGAAATGACAACGAGGTTTTAAATTTAAACAAACGAAAAATGCCAACACTAAACACATTTAGTGCGGAGGGGCGCTTAAGCGCCCTTCCGAGTCTTCTTGCCAAGCGGGAGGGCACTTAAGCGGCTTTCTACCTCCCCACACCTGTCCCTGAGGAGGGAGTCGTAGTTCCTCACCCGATCGCTTGGAGACCTGTTTCTCTTCACAATCTATTCAGTACGACCCTGGCTGTCACCCAGTATACACAGGACCTCACGCCGGATTGTGAAATAAAAATACGCGTATTTTTACGAGTGAGAGCATTATTCGAATTATTCGCCAAAAAAATGTTCAGGGTGGTAGGGTTGACACAATTTGAGCTCCCGCACTGAAAGTGTTAAGATGGCAATTTTGACCAAAAAACCTTTTAAGAATCGTTTTTTAAATCGATTTTTCACCCATAATTTGCAATTTAGATCATACTTCTCATGAAATATAAATTAAGCATAATATATACTCACAGTGTCCAAAAGTTCCACGACTTTTGACATGAAGTACCACCACGTCGAATCGTTTAACTGAAAAAAAAAAAACAATAATAGGTCGCACACTCATTAATAGGTACGTGCCAATTTTATACAAGGTGGTCCAATTTATATCGACAGTGAGAACATAAAACCAATTTTCTTCGTCCGAAAATGAGGTATTTTTGAGGGATATGGCATTTTGATACAAGAAAAAGGGTTAGAAAGCAATAATTTACTCCTTTCTAGTTGATTGAATGAGAATAACCATGTACGTAACTTACATGGATGAACTGTTCATAACCTTCCTGGCGTGAATCTTAAACCTAGTATATTATTATATTAGTGTTGAGACCCAGGGAAGAAGGAATAAATGAAGCTGGTGTCCGCAAAAAGGTGAGATTTCTCCTGTCTTTTTACTGAAATGGATTAAAAATTATGCTTGAATTTCGAGCAGTGACATAGTTTCTTTAGTTTTTCATCAAAAGTTTCATTAGTGGCGTCAAAAAATGTGTGATACCTAATCGTATTCTTCGGGTGTGCTGAGGGAAACGAGTTTTTACTTTCTTGTTTTAGATGGGGAAAAGTTCAGATATGTTATGAAACCTCGTAAGTGACAGTAAAGGTACCTACTTCGAGACCTAGAGTTAGTAAAATATTTCAGAAATATCGCTTTCTATAGACGCCTTTTGCCTTCAGCATTCATATTATACAATTTATTAAGGCGAAACGTCTAGTTCGCGGAAGCGTTTAGTTCCAAAAGCTGCCACCATGTTGCACTTCAAAATTAACGAAAATTAATTTTCGTTTTTCTCTGGAACGGGCGGACCGATTTTCATTCTGCACAGCTGTATGTGAATGGTATTACCAAACTTAGGTTTTTACGTTCAGTTTCGAATTTTCAAAATTTTTCTTCCATGGTGTGCAAATATTTTTTGATCAAATTTGAACATTTTTTGAAATTTCAGGTATCCATGACTTGGAGTTTTGCGAGCAAAATCCAAATCAATTTCCAAATTCAAAATCGGATTAATAGATCGAGCGGCCTATTCGAAATACGAACCACAATAGACGCTCCTTCACTGATAGTGCGGCCAATTTTTCTCGCTTCGTTGCAAATTTTTTCCGTAAAACATAGGTACCAAGTTTTTATCATTTTTTTCCACATAATCTGGTAATTAATTTTTTTTTCTCTTCTAATTGCTTTGTATTACATTTTGTGGAGTATTTGGGACCTGTAATGTGGCGTTTACTCCTTTTTTTTTTAATACCCCACTGCACATCGATTATTTTTGAAAAAATTTTTCCTCAAATTTTGTAATAATTTATGTGAACAAAAAATCAAAACACACTTATTAGTAAGTTACCTCAAAAACACAGGTAAACATGTGATACCTAAGTGTATTATGATTTTTCGTACAGGGGACCTGAAGATGCCTTGAATCAGGGACATTTCGCCTTAAGCTATACCACGCCACTGTTATGGTTAGTACTTGGATGGGTGACCGCCAGCATGGCTGAGAATAGACATCTCAGTATTTCCACGTCGGGCTGTCGGCAATCCCTCCTCCGCTCAAGGGAGTGAGGCAATGAGTAGCCAAGAGCGAAATCATAAGAACAAATTGTGATCCTCCCTTTGGAGGACAGTTGATATTGTCCACGGCAAACGGACGAAAAATACAGCTGAAATGGTTGTTTACTTTACTACAACTTACTTTTACCACTTCATACTGCTACTATTACTACAAGATAATATCTACTTCATACATACCTACTTTAACCCTGAGTTCATCAAACCCAAAAACAACGATTTAGGAAGTTTTTTTTGGTCAAAAATGTGTGTTTTGCAAACTTCCGAGGTTTTGTGTACTTATTCGCTGTCAATATAATAATGTACATACCACTCGAGATTTTTTTCAAACCACGACTTATTTATATATTGTTCTGAAATCAAAAACAAAGTCACATGAATGTGGTAATAATTCTAAATTATGATACTCACTATAGAAACTAAGGGATTGACTCCTCGGTCCATCGGCATGCAGGCGTGGTTGTAAATGTATTTTATCGCTGCCCACGAGAAGATGAGCTGCACAGACAAATTTACTGGTATTTATTGGATTACTGGTATGTCCATATTGGATGGGTAGTACACGGAATGATAGCGTCTTTCATAACAGGGGCGGCTATTGGGATGGGGAGGAGGGGATCAGGAACAATAAATAATAGGTATACTCGAGGTATAGTATAAGAGAAGGGTATTATAATATATAATATTATGTGAAATACTAGTCATAAAAGTAAATGTAAAGGACTTCCTAGCAAGCTGTGTCTGAACTGTATATACATATCCAAGATGTTGCAATATGAAGCACTCCAGCTGACAGTAAAAGCCATTACATTAGCCAGGACTGGCATTGCTAAGTACACTTAGGGTGCTTACAGACTGGAGCTGTGATAAAAGCCAGAGAAGAGAGCAAAGAAAGGAGAAAAGAGAGCAGAGAGTTTTGGCCAATTCAGAGGAGCTAGAGTCAGTGCGGTTCAAATCCTTCTAGACGATGGATGATTATTATTTCTTTGCGGAAAACCCGTCATCGTGAATGTGGTATTTACTTCATGGCCGAAAAGTAGAAGGTATTCGCGTAATTAATCAATCGCGACAAATACACGGGGAATTTTATTGTTTGTATGATGAACTTCGAGAAGATTCCGACAGGTTTTATGAATATTTTTGGATGAACATTACGAATTTCGACTAATTGCTAGATAAAGTACAGCACAATTTGCTGAAGAGGTGGTCAAATTGCATTTCAAACACAATTTTGCGAGAAAACACAAACTTGATTTCTTCGCTCACATCTTTGCTCGACCTTGAGGCGCTGCCCCACTCTGCGCTCCTTCATATGCCTACCTGCGTTTGTTTTCTTTACTCCCTTCCCTTGCTCTTAGCGCAGCTCCAGTTTGTAAACACTCTAAGTCAGCAGCAGGGCTCTTTTCAACAAGACTAATGCGCAAGTTGGCGGATGAAACTTTAAATGCCCTCCATTTTCTCAGGGCATATGTTTTAAATAAGTGAAAATGTCTATAATTTGTTAATGAACGACTTTTTGGTTGTTGCAATCAATTTTTTATTTTAAAAAATATATATATGCTTCAGCCCTATCCCGGAGAAAACCTTTTGGGATCGCAAACCATAGCCACTTGGTAAGCTTAAGAAGTATTATCAAGGGGGTTTGCATGTGTTTGGTGCAAAAAAAAGTGCTTCTACTAAACTGAACATACTTCCATTAGTACGTTTTTGAAAAATTCCCAAAGCCGTTGCAATAAGAATACAACTTGGTTCTACAGCTTAAACTACTCAGCAACACCTGAACTAACAGGGTAAAATCACGCCTAGGTCAAAATTTGCACATGCGCTGCTCCAGCTAGCGTTATATATCAAAATCGTACAAAACTAACCCCACTTTACGGTACTGTTACACTCTATAGGTAGGTACCTACTTATTATTATGAACTATCCACTGATACAGGGTATACTCACTCTGGAGCAAAGCCAGCTGGAAAATACGACTTGATACAAATTGTAGAGGACCATCGTGTACTTGAGGTCGAAGGCTTTTCTCGACTCCATCAGTTTGGGTCCGAGGGAAAGTACGAAGTAGAGGTAGAAAAGTACAAGGGAGAGGATCGGCGTGGGCGAAGACATCAAGAACCACGTGTCTACGATCGCATCTGTAACAGAAGTTAGAAACCTCAAATGAACGTGAAAATAACAAAAAATGAATAAATTATTTTAACTTTACGGACATTTCGAAAAGAATTTCTCTTGCAGATTCGAATTTTAACGGAATTTTCCATGGAAAAATCACGAAATTATGTGATCTTACTAAGGTACTGCTTGTGGGCAATAAGTATAAAATGGATAAATGGATACTCACAACCATTTTAGCGATACCTGTACTGATTTTTAATTTTACCCTGTAATTTGAGGGAGTTCTGGTCGTTTCAAGGTGGAGAACACAAAAAAATTAAAAATACTCCCAAACACGAGGGGTAGAGCAAAAATCTCTAGTCGTGGATTTCACCACCTC
>JAEMON010000014.1:14802203-14829256 GCA_030264115.1 Lygus lineolaris | reverse complement strand
GTGAAATCCACCATAGGAGGAACTTTTTGATAGTAATCACTAGTAGAATCGATTCCTGAAGTTTCGTGGTTCCAAAACTGGAACACCGGAACATACCTGGATTATGTATATTATGGTAAGTATATAAATATTCGGATTTGGATCCTACAAAAATAGCCCAGAAAGTTATTTAGTTCGCAAAACTCGTAATTTTTACCGCTGTGCGGTTCACAGTAGTCGGAAAAGGTAATTTTCCGGCAAAAATTAAGCCTCGCTTCAAATTCATAGGATATTTTGCGATGTTCTTTCTTATACATCTGGACAATTTACGTTTTTGACCATTTTAACCGCCCGAAACTATTTGAGTACAGAAAAGTTGAAGACCTGAGAATTCTGAGTCGAATGAGACCAACGCCGGCTCATCAACAAAATCACTGTACCCATAAGTTTTCCTTTTTCAGCCGTGAACATAAAAAAGGTCGAGAAACGGAAAACTTTGAAAAATCACCGAAAATTATGGCTACAATGTGTGACGGAGTCAGTTTGCTCCTTCGTGGAACAGCTCTTTATAGCTGGACAATGATTGGCCGTGTTCTGGACAATTCACGTTTTTGACCATTTGAACCACCCAAAACTATTTGAGTAATGAAATTCGAATTCTCCGGTTCCCATTCGACGCAGAATTCCCGGGTTCTTATCTTTTATACCATCATCATTTTGGACGGTTCAAACAGTAAAAAACGTGCAGTTTTAGGTTTTTTTAATGTTTTCGGAGCTAATTAGCTATTTCAAAAAACGTAAGCCCTGGAGTGGATTCAAAATCAGAGCAAAATTTCCTATAAATTCGGAGCGAGGCTTAGGGCGGGATTCATAGACGGTCCTCGAGTTTCAAGGAGTCCTTGAGATGGCTAATTAGCTATTTCAGGTATCGAAAATCCTGGAGTGGATTCAAAATCATTTCTAAATTTCCTATAGATTCGGAGCGAGGTTTAGGGCGGGATTTATAGTCGTTCCTCGAGTTTCAAAGAGACCTTGAGATTGATAATTAGCTATTTCATTTATCGTAAACCCTGGAGTGGATTCAAAATCAGCGCAAAATTTCCTATAAATTCGGAGCGAGGCTTAGGGCGGGATTCATAGACGGTCCTCGAGTTTCAAGGAGACCTTGAGATGGCTAATTAGCTATTTCAGTATCGTAGGCCCTGGAGTGGATTCAAAATCAGCGCAAAATTTCCTATGAATTCGGAGCGAGGCTTAAGGCGAGATTTATAGACAGACCTCGAGTTTCAAGGAGACCTTGAGATGGCTAATTAGCTATTTCAGTATCGTAGGCCCTGGAGTGGATTCAAAATCAGCGCAAAATTTCCTATAGATTCGGAGCGAGGTTTAGGGCGGGATTTATAGTCGTTCCTCGAGTTTCAAGGAGACCTTGAGATTGCTAATTAGCTATTTCATTTATCGTAAACCCTGGAGTGGATTCAGAATCAGCGCAAAATTTCCTATAGATTCGGAGCGAGGCTTAGGGCGAGATTTTATAGACGGTCCTCGAGTTTCAAGGGACCTTGATATGGTTTTCAAAGATTCCTTAAAGCCGAATCCGTATTCCAAATTTCAAGGAGTTGAAACTCGAGGACAGTCTATAAATCCCGCCCTTAGTTTTCGCTAGATGGGAATCACTGTGCGGCGCTGGCGGATTGAAAGAGTATTTTTTAAATTCATTTTCGGATTCTTCGTATCTAGGAACGTAAAACATGGGGGACTTTATTGCTCGATTCCGAAGGTTTATTGCTGATATTATCAACTTCTTGCTAGTTCTTCGAAAATTATGAGATTAAAAGTCGGAACTATAGTACCAACCGCATGACTGGTTTATATCGAGTGTTTGAAATCCTTCAAACAAACCCAATAATTATCAAGTAGATAGTGATTTATTAGCGTCGAGTTGAAATCAATTTTCGCGAAACTCGTGAAGTTTCAAGGCTAACGTTGTTTGAGTGTTGAAATTCGAAATAACTTCTTAGAAGGTGAAACTTATCTTGCAGAATCTTCTATATCGTGGTCAGTATTACTTGTAATTAGGGAAGGTATTTGAAGGATGAAGGTTACTGGATTACTCAAGTCTAGGATAGATAATGACACCAGAACTGTCGATTTCAAGTGATTCTCGGTCGTTCTGACGAATTATCACTCAAGAATCACGTTTTTTCGCTGTACGGATTATTAAGAGATGAATTATGGCGGGGAGGGTGGAACCAGAGTCGTGATGCTTCATTGAGAAGTGTTGGATTCATCTATTGTATTCCTTGTTTGTGTTCTAGACGAAACGGGCCGGTGCCTCGAGGGAGAGATCCGGACGGTGAAAGGTGCTGGAGATGACGGTGCACGTCGACTACAATACAAATGGGTTAGAAGCATCGTAAACTACCGTCGAATAACTGCGAATAAACCTTCACCGTGGCACTGCAACTTCATTTCTCATAATGAAATCCCTTCCGAGTGTCAGTCGGATCTACGAGAATAAGAATACGGTTTTGGTAATGTAGCAATTTCCATGTGTGCAAGTTATTATGGAAATCGTCCGCAGGCGGTATTTCATATGCAGATTCCAATATAGGTCTTCTGCAAGGCTCAATTTTGGATCCATCATGTTTTTTGGTGTTCATTAATGAGTCATTAATAATGACTATTGCCTTTTTCCATTACAGACAAGATTATTCTGTTTGATGATAATACCTCTTTGGCCAACAGAGACCAAAATGTGAGTAGACATTTTGGTTTTGTAGGGAAAAAATGTTTATCTCCTATAGATGATCACAAGAATTCCGCGTTCCGGATCAGATCTTAGTTATAGATTAGGAAGCAAAATTTGAGTCAAGAATTAATAGTAAACAACAAATTACAAATAAAGAACAAATTTATAAAATTGGTAATTTCTTTTTTCTGTCAACTCAGACCGGTTTTCTGGGGCCCATCTACTCGTAATTAAGAACCCAACCCTGCAGGTATAAAATGAAGATTATAGGGGAATACCTTTCTGTGTGCAGCAAGTCTCCTCAGCGACCTTGAAGCCCAGTTTTTTGCTAAGGTTAAGCCCCTCTTGAGTTACCTCGACTTCGAAAAGTCTTTTTCGCCTTCTAGGATCGAATAACTTCCCTGTGGATCACTTCCCTTTGCGAATGTCTCCCGAATGTTTTCCTTGAATCCGACCGTTATAACGCCGTTACGGACGGCTATAGGACTAGTTTTTCACGTGTACGGTACCCTTTTTTTGTGCAGTCAGTTGAGTTTATACTGACGGATTTTGGCGTAGCAGATGGAGGAGAATATCTTCTTCAGAAAAAACCCTCTCAAAAACGGTACTTCATTGTTTTTATCCACTTAAGAAATCGAAAATGATTACATAATGCGGTTTAAAAACAAGTCGATGAATATTATAGAGTAAGTATACCTAACATGACTTTCACAGTTGCTTATCAATCATCTTAACGAATTTTTGAAGAGTATGAGGTTTGTTCTAACTAAAATCTGCAATTCAAATAATATTCAGTTTGGTAATAGATAAATATATTGGAAATTCTCAAGGTAGTTAGTTTCCCAAGATCAAAGTTTAATGCGATTTTTGGCTTGAAGATTTTTGAATATCTTCAAACGGTGCTTTTAGTTGGAAAAAAACTGAGGGGTTGCAGAGAAGATGCTGCTGGTTTCCCTGTAGGTATTCAACTCACTCTTTTAGCTAATTTTCAAAGAAAATGAAGCTATTGCAATGGCTTCAAAATGTTAATAACGGAAATTTTTGAAAATGTTCTTCGGGGAAATCCGTTTCAGACCATTCTAAAACGATTTCCTGAAATTTAAAATTTTTTTATATGCATATATATATATATATATATATATATGTGTGTGTGTCACTCCAGACGATATCTGACCGAGGAATCGAGCTAAAAATCTGAAAAAATTTCAAAATGTCAATAATATCAAAAGAAAGGATGAGTTCGTTGGCCAGAATTTTTGGAGTGCTCCAAGGGTTCAAATTTTGAAAATTTAGTCAAAAATCGCTTCAAAAACGCGTTTTTTGGTGTGAATTACCATCTTGAACATAAAAAACATATGGTATATTCGGAATCAGCGTGAAATTTCCTAAACGAATCACTCACCAATTCGGTTAAAATCATTCTTCGAGAATTCGCTCATCAACTCATGCTGCATGAATGGGACTTTTTTCATAATTTCTCTATTATCTCTCTATTTACTCGTATTAGTCGTACAGACTGTTTCCGATCACCTAGGGTAGTTGCCAATTAGGGTCTAGCACCGACTTTAGGGATAGTCTGTTACAAATACTCTTCTCAGTTTTCCCCCTCCAATTGGCATCAGCCACGAGTTACAGCCATAAAGTTCTTTTTGATTGTTTTTTTTTTTTTTTGTTAGGAAATTAACAAACTACAATAACAATAAAAAGGAAATTATCTACACAATTTCCCAGTTTTATAGATCTGAGCTACATTCTATCAAAAAGTGGTCTGTTCGTTATTCGCTCATTTCGTCACACCGCGTGATCAGATCTTTTGGTTCCACTTGCGATCATCGGACTCAACGTATTGCAGTTTATACTAATTGTGATCATTCAGAGAGCTGAATGAAATAATCGCGCATATATCACGCGATCACCGTAAAGTGTCAACATTTTTCGACAACCCGAGACAAGTCAAGGGCGCCAACTTTCACTGAGGCACGAGACTATAAATGATTACACACAATTTCTTATTATAGCACCTTCGAGATAGCAGATGTTGAGGGTGAAAGCCGTAGGTAACGGGAACGCAAGCACTTTGGACAGGGAGGGACGTCCTAATGCTGACAACGGAGTCTCAAACCTTATCGTTAAGTTGAATTAAGGTATTCGTGTTAAGCAGTTGCAATCAATCATCATCGTCTATTAATAACATAATAAATCAAGTCCCAGATACAATGAAAATTCAAGTCCCACCTCGCATGTCGACAGATGATACATTAATGAAGTACTGATATTTTATTTACAACCACTAGAAAAAATAGAATCAACGTGTGAAGGAAAAAGTGGACATAAAAGTTGAAGAAGTCAGAAAGATAGGGGAGAAGAAGGCAAAGAAGAAGTGAAGTAAAGCTGAAGTGTAGAGAAGTCAGAAAGATGGGGGAGAAGAAAGTCAAGAAGAAGTGAAGTAAACCAGAAGTGTAAAGAAGTCAGAAAGGTAGGGGAGAAGAAGGCGAAGAAGAAGTGAAGTAAAGCAGAAGTGTAAAAGTGAGGAAGAAATAGGGGGGGGGGGGAGTACCTACGTTACACTCTTTAGCATAGCATGGAATACCCATATTAATGCTGGCATGGTCCAATGTATCTGTCTAAATTATGGACCTAGAGGTCTTGTCCAGGATCATTCATCATTACATCCTCTGTCATACGCTGGATATTCAAAATGTGTGCAGAAGTCCTGCGTCTCAATGCCAAACCATATGTTTCTGGTCTCCTAGAGGGGTGTTCCATGTTCAATCTCCAAGAGAGGGAGGATACCTTCCATTACTTGAGCAGATGCCCTATTCCAGAGCTGATTTCAAGTTGGCTATGCAGACGAAATTCTCAGGAGTCGCCATTGACAGAAGTCTGTGCTTTGGACCCCCACATTACTGATCTCTGCGGTAAACTCCATATGATATGGCCTAGGCAAGCTTCAACTAGCTGCTTCAAGGGATTCAGTACTGACTGCTTAGCACAGCCTTTTCATGACCTGGGCGAGTAATGGTACACTCTTCTGGGGTTCGCCATCTAATATCAGCCATTTTTGTGCTACAGAAGCGAGCTGTACGGATCATTTGCTAGATTTCCACCATATTAAGCATATTAATTTTTATTAGCCTAATCTTTGTGTGCTGATTGAATTTTTCAAAATAATTAATGCTCAGATTTACCTCAATTGTACACTAGCTCAAACAAATACGGTTTTAATAAGCTAGTTTTTCTTGTTTTTTGAGATTCGGAAAATGTCGACTTTCAAGCCAACATTTCGGTAGTGCAAACCACTTTAAAATTCATCAAAATAGCGTACTCTGAAATAAAATTTAACGAACTATCCGGTATTGTTGGACCAATTTGATTTTGAATGATAAAAATTGATTTTACGTCCATTTTTATATCAGAAGAAGTGATGCTCAGAAAAAGCCGAAAAACAGGAAAACTAAGGCTTCAAACGAAAATTGCAGGAAAGACTTTCGATCAGAAATAACCCCAAAGAATCGATTCCCGGCCTCTTGCAGAGCAGATTCCGGGACATTGAATTCCGGGTTCTTGAAATTATAGGTATTTTTCAGGTTTCCTTGAAAATTTGTTTTATTGGCAAACCCTGTCCTTCAAAATCTACAGTTTTCTGAACAAATCTGTCTGTGTCCACAACTACCATGTGCAACCTTCAGTCGGTGTGGCCCATTGAATCTTTGGTTTCAGTGTCCACAGCCAAACTTGAGTCCCTTTTAATCTCAGAAGAACTTTACGCTAAGGACGACTTACCAAACAAGCCCAAAGCCAGCCTGGTCAGCTTCGTCTTGTAATAAGTTGATCATCACTGTTGAGAAGTGAACCACCACCAAGGACACGAAATGGGGAAACTCATACTGATATAACTCATACTTACTATAAGTACTCATACTTATATAACATCCAGGCATGTAAAGGACATCCATGTTCTATTTTTAGCACAAAGAGGAATGTGATAAAGAGGAGTACAAAGAGGAATGTGATAAAGATGAGCACAAAGAGGAATGTGATAAAGATGAGCGCAAAGAGGAATGTGATGAAGAATTACCAACGTTACCTTTGTTACCTACGAATAACTAGTTACCTACGTTTCATACAGACGAAGAAAAGGGATAAGCAAAAGGAGAAACGGGACGCAAAAACATTATTCATGAATTGTGATGTTAGCCAAAGGCTCAAAGTAGGGGCGAGGCGCGGAGCGCCAAGTTTTTGTCTCCTAGAAGCAGAGTTTTTTTATGATTACTACCTATCGTAGTACCGTGTTACCTAGCTCAATTAGCAGTTACATCTTTGACGACGAGGATGGGATGTTGCGAAGTGAACCACAACCAAGGACATAAAATGGGGAAACTCATACAGATTTAGTAATATAATATCTGCATGTAAAGAATATCCATTTTCGATGTTTTCTTGTCTCCTAGAAGCACATTCTTTTTCAAATTAAAAAGTTCCATTCATGCAGCATGAGTTGGTGTGCGAATTTTCGAAGAATAATCTTAACCGATTTGGTGGATGATTCCTATAGGAAATTTTACGCTGATTCCGAATATACCATAAATATTATGTTCCCACGTTCAGGATGGTAATTCACACCAAAAACCTCAAAAAACACGTTTTTAGCGATTTTTGAGTCTAAAGTTTCAAAATTTGACCCCTTGGAGTATTCCAAAAATTCTGAACTTGACCTTTCTTTTGATATTATTGACATTTTAAAATTTTTTTGGATTTTTTATCTCGATCTCTCGGGCAGGTATCGTCTGGAGTGTATATATATACACATATAAAAAAATGTTAAATTTCAGGAATCGTTTTAGAATGGTCTGAAACGGATTTCCATGAAGAAAATTTTCAAAAATTGAAGACATTGCAATAGCTTCATTTTCTTCGAAAATTCGCTAAAAGTTTACGCGAATTTCGTAGTTTATTCATGATAACTACCTATTGTAGTATCGTCAAAGCTCATATTAGCTGTGACAATCACTACTAAATTTATTATATATCTACTTTTGCTCTACATGAAATCCATTCTATTCTATTCTGACAGGGTTTGGCTATCAAATTCAACCAACCCTCGATGCAGGGTTGGTACTGTATTAAACATTCTTTTAAAAGTGTTTTAAACACATTTTTGGAAAAAGGGGTGTTTAAAACATTCGTTTTAAATTGTATTTAAAACATAGTTTAATACTGTTTTATACATGCCCTTCGTGAGTTGTTTCAAACTAGACCTGTAGGAGGAAAATGACATTGACCTCATGAGAAATGAACAACAAAAAACATAATAGGTACAATCGATTTCCATCGTCATTCGCCAGTAGTCAGAATGACAAGTAAGATACCTACGTTACCAGCGACCACCAGCCTGGAAAATTCTCGGAAGTAGAAAAATGAACTTGGTTTTGTTCCTTTCTTCGAACTTCTGGAGTTCCGGAGAAACTTACCGATGGGGTCATTTTGTTTCATTTGAATGGTGAATTCGCTATAAATTCACCTCCCAGTTCTTCGAAAGTCAATGCATGACGTACTCCCCTGAATATTGCTTCCTCACTACCGAAGGTAGTTGGAGGTTGACAATTTCCTTCGAGTTCAATACGATTCTATCAGTAATACCTACTGCGCATGCGCTTTTTTGAAATGAGTTTGATAGCCATAACTCCGGAACTACTCGACCAATTCTATTGAACTTTTCAGAGATTGTACGGGGTTGCCCCTACTCAGTTCCCTATTAATTTAATAGCCATTGGACCATTAGTGGCGTATGCGCATGCACTAACGTAAATTTCCCGAAACTACGATTTCTCAGTTCCTAATGGACGGATTTTGCTCAATTTCGGAGGGTAGTTGAGGGCTGACTCCAAAACAATTACCTATGAATTTCGCCACAATTGGGTAAGCGATGGCTACTGCGCATGCCCGAACTTGAAATTTATTGTCATAGGCATGCTCCTAAATCCGAGACTATTCTATACCGATTTCGTTGAAATGTTTTATAACTGAATCTATACGTCCATGTTACAAAAGTGAGGAAGCTATACTGCCCACCCAACTTGGTAGACGTTTTTTTCTTGTTCCTACTTCCTATTCCTAATCATTTCTATGAAATTGTCATTTTCACTATGAATCCCTCTCTTCTTCATTGGTTGAGAATACTGGATCTTCCCCTTTGTCTCCTGCTCCGTAAATAGTTGTAGCTCGGTACCATGTCTTCGGCTAGTGGGAGGAAGAAAGATCATGTGTGGGACAATTTTGAGGAGGTACCACCTTCGGGAACCGGCCCGAAATTCACGCGAGTGATCGGGGTTTCTCAAAATTAATTTTCATTTTCAACAAATTAAGTCGTAGGTAGTTTATTACTACATTATATTGTAATAAAAATATTCAGCCATGGTTTAAACAGAAAAAATTTGGATGGTTTCTTTCTCAGCACTATTACCTAAAGCACTATCTTTCGTATACACACAAGTAAATAGTGTTTGATGAGCGAACTTTAAGGGGGCAAGGACCCGTGTAATTCAGTTTTTCACATTTCTCTCAGCCAATTCTCGTCCGAATTTGATGCGGTTTGCGGCATTCTTCTTGTCATTCAATTCTCTAGGGAGAGCATCTACGTATAATTTCAAGTTCGTAATTTTGAATTTTTCAAGTCCTTTTTTAAAAGTCAAAATTGCATAAAGGCGAATAGACTCCGTAGAAAATAAAAAAATAGGAAGAATGCCGCCAACCGCATCAAAATCCGTTGGAAATTGGTCGAGAAAAATGTAAAAAACTGTGCAACGCTAAAATGGTTAGGGGAGGGTGTAGGGGGGGTTATCCGTATTTTAAACTTATTGGTCCTAATTAGTAATAATGTTATAGTAAGTTATACAGTTCTTCTTAATAATTCTTATAAACCCTTCGGTAGCAGAGATTTAGGCATCTTTGAAGACATTTTGGGCTCCGTCCCTTGCCACCCTAAAAACTTGTTTAAAACCATGTTTAAAACAGCCTCAAAAAAACCTCTGTCTCACAGAGGAAAAAACTTTAAACTGTTTTTTAAAAAAAACTCTTTTTTTGTATTTAAATGAAAAAATCTGTTTTAGCGAATTTTCGAAGAAAATGAAGCTATTGCAATTACTTCAAATTTTAAATAATGCCCATTCCCAGAAAAGAAGAAAGACCATTCTAAAACGATTCCTGAAATTTAACACTTTTGTATATATTTATATTTCTTTATATATTTATATTATATATGTGTGTGTCACTCCAGACGATATTTGCCCAAGGGATCGAGATAAAAATTCCACAAAAATTTTAAAATGTCAATAATATCGAAAGAAAGGATGAGTTCGTTGGCCGGAATTTTTGGAGTACTGCAAGGGGTCAAATTTTTAAAATTTAGAGTCAAAAATCGCTAAAAACGTGTTTTTTGAGGTTTTTAGTGTGAATTACCATATTAAACATAGGAACATAAATATGGTATATTAGGAATCAGCGTGGAATTTCCTATAAGAATCACCCACCAAATCGGTCAAAATTATGCTTCGAAAATTCGCTCACCAACTCATGCTGCATGAATGGAACTTTTTTTTCAAACCCTGCATCGATGTCCTCAATGGACCCGATTGGTCTGGTTTGGTGGATAACAGCTGGTTGGCTTGCGCAGTTGTATTTCTGAAGAATTTTTCTTTCGATTTTCGAATTTTCTGAAGTTGGTACTTAGGTGATACACCTATCACATTTTGAAGAAGAGTTAAATTTTTCTTTCTAATGTTTCAATACAAAGGTTTATTAGTATGTAGGTACTATAGTACCTATTTAAAATACCTTTCCCTGATCTTTGGAAATGTTCCCCGAATTTTCCAGGTTATCCAGATCCAGAGGGCCACCCTGAAAGACAAGGATGTGGGGCAAAACTATTGCGATACGTGGATCATGAATGTGACACGCTTCCGAAATAGGTTGAACTCCTCAGGCAGTGTTCGACTCCCATTGTTCGTCAGCTTCACAAACAACATTCCACACAGTTGGGGTTTTTCAGTGAGCGGCCGACAGACATTTTTAGACGATCGGCCAACGTCTCGCCACTCGAAACGGTTCGGACGATTCTTGAACGACGATAAGGACGTATTTATTTTGTTTTGCCAGTCCAAACAGCCCGCCTGAGGGCGACGGAAGTGGCAGAGGTCAGTTTCCAAGGTCCCAGAAGAAGTCTGGTTCTCAGTAGGACTACCTATTATATTTGTCATAGTAGGGTAAAACCTTGAGTCATTAAAAAACTATTACAGATTCCTTATAACCATTATAATATACCGCTAATCGATTTTGTTATCAAGGTACGATTCTGACCAGCACCAGCACGCAGTTTGATTGATTTTCAGGTAGGTAGTAGTAAAATAAAGGGAGGGTGGGGTATGTACTATAAAATGGCTCAATATCGAACAAAACTAATACTCTGTAAGCAAAATATATATTCTGCATCGGCCGGGAATCGAACCCGGGCCGCCCGCGTGGCAGGCGAGCATTCTACCACTGAACCACCGATGCTCATGGCAAAACTCTAAAAATATTATAGTGTTATAGCGAGAGTCAAATAAACCAATAATTTCAAGAATGGAAGTAAGTCCTGTCCTCCCTGTAACATGATTGAGTGACGTTTGAGTAGATTTTTGAGCTCTGCGCATGGTTTTTTTTTTTTAATTGAATGGTCTCAATGAGAGCTTTCCAAAAATGTGAAACATGAGAGGCATCTGAAAAGGGTTTTTCAGGGTGTTGAATAAAAATTATAGTGAAAAAGTGGAAAATTGGATGGATGGTCCTTATGGAAAATTTCACGCTGATTCCGAATATACCACATGTTCCTATGTTTAAGATGGTAATTTACACAAAAAACCCTCAAAAAACGGGTTTTTTAAAGCGATTTTTGACTCTAAATTTTCAAAATTTGAACCCTTGGAGTCCTCCAAAAATTCTGGCCAACGAACTTGACCTTTCTTTTGATATTATTGACATTTTGAAATTTTTTCAAATTTTTAGCTCGATTCCTTGGTCAGATATCGTCTGGAATGACACATTTATAATTATATATAAATGTATGATTATATATACATTTAAAAAAATTTTAAATTTCAGGATTTAGAAAGGTCTGAAACGGATTTCCATGAGGAAAATTTCCAAAATTTGCATTATTTAAATTTTGAAGCCATTTCGATAGCTTCATTTTCTTCGAAAATTCGCTAACATTCTGTAGGATAACCTACGTCCTAAATTTTAGGACATAACTATTAGGTATGTAATTGCAACTCCCTTCCCTTCCAAAAATGTCCAAGATATCAAGGAATTCCTTCGTTACAATTCGGGTGGTACAATGAAACGAATCACTTTTTTATCAATAGGTAGGATACTACCTTACACCGTTTCATATTATTATATTATTATAAAAGTTAGCAGAACAAGATGGTCTGCTTTTTTCCTTTTTTTTTTTTTTTTTTTTTTAGAAAAATCGCGGAATCCGGGCCGAAGAAGAAAAGCCGCAAGGAGAACGCATTCGTAACGCATTGTGAGGACAGTCCGTTAGAGCTTCGGATTCGTCGACGAAGAAAGTGACAGATGGAGGATGAGCCGGCAAGTTATATAGATCAAGAGGGTTCTATCGTATAAAATCCAGATGGCGCTAGTTCGAAGATATTTTTGTAATTTCACTATTGGATGCTCCTCTAGTTTCAATCAAGTAAAGCCATCGATTTACAAAAGGCCCAATTGGTAATTTTCCCTGAGTGAATGTTTTTGAGAGGCGAGAGAATGCGAGGATACGTGCTGGAAGAGGAATTGTACCCAATCCTGAGTAGGATCGTGAGGGATTCTACTTGTAGTGGACTTGGCTGGATTCTACTATAGTTTTTATAATTAACGAAAAAAGTCCCATTCATGCAGCATGAGTTGGTGAGCGAATTTTCAAAGAATAATTTTAACCGATTTTGTGGGTGATTCTTATAGGAAATTTTACGCTGATTCCGAATATACCATATGTTTGTATGTTTAGGATGGTATTTCTCGCCAAAAACCTCAAAAAACACGTTATTTAGCGATTTTTGAAACTAGATTTTCAAAATTTGACCCGTTGGAGTACTCCAAAAATTCTGGCCAACGAACTCAACCTTACTTTTGATATTATTGACATTTTAAAATTTTTTTTATTTTAAATTGCATTTTTTATTACAATAGCTTCATTTTCTTCGAAAATTCGCTAAAAGTTTTCTTTTGATCAACTGGAGGTCTTGGGTGACCAAGCTAGATTGAATCCAATCCCGCACAGAATCCTGCAGGGTTCTACTATGGATCCTCTCCGAATCTACTGTGGATCCGCAGGATTCTACTGTGGATCCTGCGGGATTCTACTGTGGATCTTGCGGGATTCTACTGTGGATCCAGCAGGATTATACTGTGGATTCTGCGGGACTCTACTGTGAATCCTGCGGGATTCTACTGTGGATCCTGCGGGATTCTACTATGGATCCTGCGGGATTATACTGTGGATCCTGCGGGATTCTACTGTGGATCCAGCAGGATTATACTGTGGATCCTGCGGGACTCTACAGTAGGCAGATCTTACAGAATTCAACAGTAGATCCTGCGGGACTGTAATTCCAAGGGATTTTACTGTGGACCCTGCGGGATTCTACAGGATTCTACTTGTAGTGGAGTTCTCGAGATTCTACCATAATTTTTAAAATTAATTAAAAATAAAACAGTTTTCCCCTTTCCATGCATTTAACGTGCTGAGGGAAATAATTGTGTTTTGAAAATGAAGAAAGAAAGTACTGTAGTTCACTCAGATGAGTTGTAGGATCTCAAGTTGTATGTGATTGTGGTAGGAAACCATGAACCCTCACGTATTCATTGGAATACTCTCTTTTTACCATGATAATATCCATTCTACCTGGGAACACTCTATGGTAAACGCGAAGCAACCGGGAATTATCGACTTGCTGTTTATTCCCTCCAAGAAAACAACGATGGGACTAATAATATAATAATAGCCCTAGAATCACAATATTATTAAAGTAGCTATTCTAGTAATAAACTTATGGTTTCGGCTCGTGGGTTCCTTGGCCCAGTACGTCCTCGTCGTCACCCACTTTCTTTGGCCTTGAACTTGAAAAAGTGCCTTCAACTCGCTTCTGACGTAACACCGTGCCGGCCACCGGTGCTCAACAGGTCCGCCGAAGACCGGAGACCCCAAACTGACCATCGACATCCTTCAAGGCTCCCGGGGATTGGATCGTACGAGATTGAAATTTAAATAATAAAAATCATCAAATAATATATTAAATTTTTTTGTAACTTTCAAATGGCATTTTAAACCTCCGCCGTTCCTCTCGACGAATAAAACATCTTCGCGAGCTTCCCTACGATGTACTATTTTCATTTATCGAGTTCCAATTCAAGAAGAAAATGATTTTCGAATGCAAAAATAAAATGGGTTTTCGAAGGAAATACAGTGATTTAGGGTAACTCGACTTGACCATGAATAGATGAGTGAGGAAGGTACCGTTTTTCACGTAATTTTTCACGCTGAATTGAATGGTGGCATTCCTGAATAATAAATGTTGACTGATAGAAAATTATAAAAATTCTAAGTAAACACCACTTGTGAAATCCTTGATGAGATGTGAAATACGACAAAAATTGAAGTTTAGGCTCTACAAGAGACACAAGCTCAAAAAATACAATTTGAATGATTCACAAATGGCTCTATATTACAGGAAATTTAACGCTCTATGTAACGGTGTGCTAATTTTTAACACTTGATAATAAATTTAGCAGCCATTGGCGTAGATTACTGACTTAAAGTCGAAAACACCAAAAAATCTTAAAAATGAAAAAAATGACGAAAACAAGGTTTTAAAAAACTTCTGGAGACATTTTAGGTTGAAAATTAGTGTTTTAAAATCGATCCCTGACACCCAACCCCTCAATCCTGGGACACGCTGTACGAGAAATGTTTTTAGCTTCAGAAATCGTTTTAGAATGGTCTGAAATGGATTTCCACGGAGAAAATTTTCAACAATTTGCATAACGAAAATTTTGAAGCTATTGTAATGGAAAAACGTTTTGTTCTAAATTCATTGAAGAATCGATCCTCGAAGTTTGAGTACAAAAAACGTTGACACACTGTACATTTGGAATCTGAAATTTCCAGACGCCTGCATTTTGGACTCCTCAAATACGCGCAACGTGAAAAAACTCAGATACCTACTTTTTGTGGATAATGGATTATTTCCCAGTCAAATTTAGCTTTTTCCCAACCAAGTGAAGTTTTTTTGACATTTTATAACTTTGCTTTGGCACATAAACTAAAAAATCGTCACGAAAAATTGCTCACGAAACTGGTTCCCAGATGGTCTCCTATAACCAATACCAATAAATAAACAAAAGTTGGTAACTACAGTCCTTGAAATAGTAATACCAATAAACTGAAAAATCGTCACTCTTCACTCTAAAAGTGAAGGCTAGGTAGCAATCAATGAGGTACTACCGCAATGTTTTGAGGTGCTACTCTCTCAGCTAAGTCGAAAATGGAGCTCCCAGATCAGCTGAGTCGAAAATGGAGCTCTCAGATCAGCTGAGTCGAGAATGGAGCTCCTAGATCAGCTGAGTCGAATATGGAGCTCATTGAAATAATACTGCATCCAAACAAATTTGGTAGTATGGGAAACTGGGAACATTATTAATATTGACATAAAATGTCCCAATGTGTTGCAGACTCGTATGCAAGCATTTTATCTAAGTACCTACTAAACTAAAAGTATGGTTTTTTCAGTCAAATTTGATTTTTTCCCAACTAAATGTATTTATTTCCCAATCCGATTTAATTTTTTCCCAATCGAATTCAAAGTGTTTACAGCCCTTATTATAGGACCTACCTTGAATTTGATTGGGAAAAACTAAGGTTGATTGGGAGAAAACTAAAGTTGGTAGGGGAAAGTTCCATTCATGCCAATTTTCAAACAATAATTTTAACCGATTTGGTGGGTGATTCTTATAGGAAATTTCACGCTGATTCCGAATATACCAAATGTTCCTATGTTTAAGACGGTAATTCACACCAAAAACCTCAAAAAACACGTTTTTTAGCGATTTTTGACTGTGAATTTTCAAACTGTGACCCCTTGGAGTAGGTACTCCGAGAATTCTGGCCAACGAACTCATCCTTTCTTTTGATATTATTGACATTTTAAATTTTTTTTGTATTTTTTATCTCGATCCTTCGGGCAGATATCGTCTATATATATCGTATATACATATATATATGTTAAATTTCAGGAATCGTTTTAGAATGGTCTGAAACGGATATCCATGAAGAAAATTTTCAAAAATTGTCATTACAAAAATTTTGAAGCCATTGCAATAGTATCAGTTTATTCGAAAATTCTGTAAAAATAAAATTTGACTGGGAAAAATGTATTTTTGGTTTAAAAAAAACTCGCAACCTGTCAAATTATTTATTGCACCGTTTCTAAGGGCCTGATGTTGTCTGGAGTTGTCTGTAAGCAATTTCGCAGGTGGATAGGCCAAACTTGCACATTCAGAAGCTGGCATAGAACGGGGACAGCAAGGTGTAGCCAAGTTCCGAGTCGCCAGCATCATAAAACTAAGTGATTCGCAATGACGCTTTCCATCATAAAACAGGGGAGAAAGCTCTCGCCAGAGAAGGCTATGAAAATTATAGTTCATTAGAGGCGGATGGACAATGAAAATACCGATCCATGAACGGCTGTCGTGGGGTTTTCTGTCCAAATTGATGAACAACCGCGACAATTGCAAACTATTTACAATCGAGAGAGAAAATATTGAACGAGGGCGGAAAACCAGGAATGGGGAATTATTGCCATTTTTTTTTTAAATTTTTTCTGAAAGATAATGACTCAACTCAAAAGAAACAACAATGACGACGTAAGGCAAAAATAGTGTATCTTTAATTTTAGAAAATTTATTTATTATTGTAATTTGGCGGGAAAGTGACGTTAGAAAGGGCGTCTGTGATCGGCCAATTCATTCACATTCACATAATTTATAAATTGATTGAATTAATTAGGTAGGTAATTATTGATTAATATTAATTGATTTTCAATTAAATATAAATTATTCTTTTTTCACTACATTCAATGCTTATGGCGCTGGCATGCATTGAGATACCCAACTTCAATTTTTTTCAACCAGTTCCCGATGTGGTTTTTTCAAAATTTTGGTTGCGATTGATTCAATGTATTGTCAATAAAAATACTTGTACTTTCCTAGACAATATATTGAATTAATGCAAAAAAAGAAGAAAAACTCGATTTTTTTTTAATGCCTTTTCCCCTTAAAAACGTTAACAATATCCTTAAAGTTATTAACTCCTCGGTTATTAACTATGTTTTTTGGTATCTTTGTTGTTTTGGTGGTTCTTTTTACTCAAGGCCAAAAGATACTATAAATACATTCATTATTTTCTGTGAAATTCGTCGCAACTCTAGTCAGGACACAGGACTTTTCGACCCAAAACAGGAACGCTGATTGTAAGTTCCACTTACCTCAATCCCACGTTTGAGAAATTGACGGGAACAACGCCCTAAGACCTAAGACCCGCCTAAAAGGCCGTACGGTTGATCGAAATAACCCATCCGTCGGTAAAGAAATAGAAAAAAAAAAAGGCTCGGTATCTCGAGAAATCGAAGACAACGAGTGGTCCTCCGGGTTTTCAGGGTCCCGTATAAATCATTAGACGACCCGATGACCCCGATTTGAGGTGCACCTCGTAGGTATCTTCTTTACTTTTTATGAACTTTTACTTCGTTTTGTCTTCTCGTCCTCATACCTCGATCCTCTATTTAAATTAATTTCAGGTTTATACTTTCCTGACCCAACCCGAAAGGTTGCCAGACATACTATAGCTTATAGTAATCTACTGTATGTAAGAATCAAAATAGTATTATAACAAACATTATATAATGAAATTATAACAACGTTTTCACTAAGTACTCCTCAACTAATTGATGCAATAAATTCATAATTTCTGAAATTATTTCTGGAATTAAGTATTATATTTTACGAGTATAATCAATTTACCAACAAAAACTCGGCGCTCCGCGCCTCGCCAGGGGGCAAGCCCCTGGACCTCCGGTTACCTCTACTTACATACTTCGGATGAAATTATTGAAACACAAAATGTGTTTTAGCTCACGCGTTTCACATAAACCCCTCTTCAATCTTCAATTTTCGACTCAGCTGATCTGGGAGCTCCATTTTCGACTCAGCTGATCTGGGAGCTCCATCTAACTTCCCTGGTAATGAAGCAGGCTAGCGACACATAACATTGTTTACTAACCATTTATAATACCGCATTATTGGATAAAAATCTGATATAAAAATGCGAGATAAATCAGGAGCTTTCCAACGAATGGTGAACGACTTCTGTGTGATTAAAATTGCGGAAGTTCCATTTCCCTACCAACGGCTTGGTTGTACGTGAAAATCATCAGAAAATTTCGTCACCCATTCCGCGTAATGTTTTTCGGTTAGTTAGTCCAAGGCTAAAACACATTCTGTGTTAAAAAGAAATTCAAATATAACAAAAAGGAAGGTAGTTTAGGAGTACCGGACCAATTTTTTAAAATTACTTAACTCGAAAATTAAGCTCCCAGATCAGCAGTGTTGAAAATTGAGCTCGTAGATTAGCTGAGTCTAAAGGTGAGCTCCTACATCATTTGAGTCGAAAATTGAGCTCCTACATCAGCAGAAAAAAATAAAAAAATTGAGCACAAAGATCAGCAGAGTCGAAAATTGAGCTCGCAGATCAGCTGAATGGGAAATTGAGCTAATAGATAAGCTAAGCCAAGAAGTGAGCTCATGAACCTGCTGAAACGAAAATTGAGCTTCAGATCAGCTGTAACTACAACAAAATTTAACATCGAACTGTGAACAGAAGAAGTGTTAGGCTGAGAGGGTATCAAGTTTCAGCGCTTTTCCTAATAATTTTGTAACCAGGTAATTCAATATTATGCCCATGATACAATACATGAAGAAGATTCATATACTGCCAAACTACTTGGCAGACGTTTTTCCTTCTTCTTCAATTGAAACATCAAGAAATTCAAACTTACCAGCAGGGACTCCTTTAAACGCGTTATCTGTGTCCGGCCATCTGAGCGCATCTACTCCCGCCATGGAAACTGGAAAAAAAAATTCAAAATTCAAGCTAATCAGCCTTTCAAAATTCAAGATCAAAGATCATACCATAGTCGTCAATGGTGACGTCGTAAATGTTCCTCTCCATTATTGAGGCAAAATACCTCAACTGCAGAAAGGGCCATTTTGGGCCAATTATTAGCGAATTTTCGAAGCTATTGCAATGGCTTCAGAATTTTTGTGATACAGAATTTTTGAAAATTTTCTTTATTAAAATCCGTTTCATACCAAAAAACACTTGAAATTTAACACTTCTTCATATGTATAATATACCTATATACGATATATATATATAATATACCTATATACCTATATACCTATATCGTATTTATACATCTTATGTGTCACTCCAGACGATATCTGACCCTAGAATCAATATAAACATTCCAAAAAAAATTTAAAATGTCAATAATATCAAAAGAAAGGATGAGTTCGTTGGCCAGAATTTTTGGAGTACTCCAAGGGGTCTAATTTTGAAAATTTGGAGCCAAAAACCGCTTTTTTGAGGTTTTTGGTGTAAATTACCATTTAAAACATAGGAACATATTTATGGTATATTCGGACTCAGCGTGGAATTTCCTATAAGAATCACCCACCAAATCGGCTTAAATTATTCTTCGAAAATTCGCTCATCAACTCATGCTGCATGAATGGAACTCTTTTGAAATTTGAATTCCCCTCCCTTCAAGGTGACACAGTTCAACAAAGATCCGCCAGAGCTCCCTGATACGCTGCATTAGGTTGCTCTTCTTAGACCATGCTATCTATCTCCGCTTTACGAGCGTGTTTGATTCCACACTCGATAAATTTAATCGATATTTCGTTAGAATAACTCCGCTCTATAAATCTGAACTGCTACTGCTATAAATCCTTAACTGATTTCAACAAACCGATACACAGTGAGTAAGCTAGCTTTGGTTTTTAAGTAAGCAATTAAGTAGGTACCTACCTATTTTAACAGGAACAACTACTATCTATCACACGGAGTGATGCTGTTGAGTGAGAAACCGACCAGTTCAACTTATGTATTGAATCCCACGTGATTTTATATTTTACCCAATAATTTTCATTTGTAAAAAGTTCTTTGTTAAAACATTTTATTTTAAGTAGGTAGGTAATTGCTCTCTAGTAAATGTTGTACGGTATTATTACAATAAATCTATGCTTGTAAAGATAGCCTGTAAAATAGATCGATGCTTGTACAGACTATATAGAAACTGTATTTGGGTCTTTCTACATTTTTCCAAGGTTTAATAAAGTTTTGAACTTATTAGGACTGAGTAGGATTGCTGAAACTTGAAGAATAGAATGACGGAATCCCAAAATTGGTGGAATACATGACATAAATCACAAAATGACATAAAATAAATTATCTAAATCACAATAATAAATGACATGAATCACTCGTATCTGATCATTAATTTCCGATCGCTTTTAATATCGCTCAATGTTATAGAGTGATATTTTGTATTTTTGACAGATCTGATCTGGGGCCTATTCCCGAAGCCGAAAAAGATAGTCTCGGAGCAGTGGCTATCTCTTTTGCCAAAAGAGATTCTTATAGCATCCATAGAAGAGCGATTCAGTAACTTCTGAAAAGATTTTCGGCCGCCATCTTTTCGTTTTCTTTCTTTTTCAAAGACACCTAAATCGGTGTGTACTTCGTTTGTTTTGGTAGTGAAGTTAGTGTTGACAGTTTTGTGTTGATCAATAATCTCGGTCATTAATCATCACTTACTTTTCATCAAAATAAAGGTAAGTTTGGAGTTTACTATATGGCTGTAATAACTAAGTAGATTGCCTTGTTTCAAGTT
This sequence comes from Lygus lineolaris, assembly GCA_030264115.1. Lineage (NCBI taxonomy): Eukaryota > Metazoa > Arthropoda > Insecta > Hemiptera > Miridae > Lygus > Lygus lineolaris. Next base: position 14,808,475 of record JAEMON010000014.1, on the reverse strand, counting down.
ATGAGTGGGTTCTTTCTTACCGTTATCAACATGACGGCTATTACATAACTTGACTTTTATTGGTTGACTATAATGTTCATTTATAGATACTTACGTATCTTTTGAAGTATGGGTACCTATTGCATAGACTTGCCTGCGTCGCGATTATTTCGATAGGTTCCTAAGTAGGTACTTAGAATAGAATCACAAGCATGTAGGTACCATTCTACGTACCACCTATACCTACCTACAATTTACTAATCTCCGTCCGACCGCGTATCTTACGAAAACTTATTGAAATCTAGGTAAGTACGTGAATTCGGCACCAACTTCTCCAGACGCTCATTTCGTAGTACCTAGTAATGAGTGACATTGTGAGCAACCAACGCAAACTCACCATTTTTTGCTTTCAAATTACAGACCCATGATCGAGAGAACGTGAGTTCGAATCTTCTCCCTATAATAAATAATTTCACTTTTTTGGTCTTTATGGGTTTAAATGAATTGGTCGGTTCATGTTTTGTTCAATTTGTAAGACATTCAGAAATGGAAAACATTAGTTACGTGGGTTTAGGTATCCTCGATGACACCTACCCTTGAACCAAAAACTCGAACCATTTTATTAGCGAATTTTCGAAGAAAATGAAGCTTGCAATGGCATCAAAATTTTTGTAATGCAAATTTTTGACAATTTTCTTCATGGAAATCTGTTTCAGACCATGCTAAAACGATTCCTGAAATTTAAAACTTTTTCAGATGTATACATATAGGTATATATATATACATACATATGAAAAAGTGTTAAATTTCAGGAATATTTATATATTTATTTATTTATATATGAGTCACTCCAGACGATGTCTGCCCGTGGGATCGAGATAAAAAATACAATAAAATTTTAAAATGTCAATAATATCAAAAGTAAGGATGAGTTCGTTGGCCAGAATTTTGGAGTACTCCAAGGGGTCAAATTTTGAAAATTTAGTTTAAAAAATCTCTAAAAAACGTGTTTTTTGAGGTTTTTGGTGTGAGATACCATCCTAAACATAGGAACATAATGGTATGTTCGGAATCAGCGTGAAATTTCCTATAAGAATCACCCACAAAATCGGTTAAAATTATTCTTCGAAAATTCGCTCACCAACTCATGGCTGCATGAATCACAATGAAAAACACAAATTAAAATATAGAGTAGGAAGGTAATTGAAATAAATAATAATTCGAAAGAAGGTTGGTAGGCGCATACCTGTTTGGATGCGAACGTTACGTAGGTAGTCCAAGAATCAAACACAACGCATGTTTGGAGCAACAGAACGCATCCATTTCCAAGGAAGTAAGTACCTACCTATCTATTTATGTGGGGATGCTTCGTAATAGTCTCGAAAATTACGAATTTATCAAACTCCAGAGCTTATTGCACTCCAGTGCCATCTAAATAATTCATGGAATTATAAGATTCTATCGTTTTCGTATCCATATCTCTTTCTCAAGTGACTCTGTAAAAAAATACAGTTGAAAAGACTATCTCCCACGAAGATATTATCATTATCTCCTCCCAGGGGATACCCGGAATAGATTGCTTCTTTCCACCATCTCTTTTCGGGAATAGGCCCCTGAATTGGTCAGACAAAATATCAGTATCATAATATGATCAAAAACATCACACAACATTATCATACCTATTATGATAATGTTGTGTGATGTTTTTGATACATCAAACTCAATCGACGATGTTCAGTTACAGAAAAAGGGTGATGAACCGTTACGTACTAATAATATGCAGCATTGGGAATAAGGAAGCAATGCTTAGAAAGAAGACAATGGTTTTTTGAGCATTGAACATCTCCAGTTTTTCTACATCAAACTGACAGAATGGCTACTTGGGGAAATAACCGGTGATTCTGAACCGTTTAATTGTAAACATTGTCCACCTAGCCTGCCTTTAGTCATCGGTTCGATGGCTGACCCTGTCATCAACCATCACCGCCGCTCCGGATAGTCCGGTATTTCCAGGGAAGGAAGCGACCTTGCAGGACAAATCGCCAAGAATCTTCACATACGAGAGGGTTTTTTCTCACGACAACGTGAGAAAATCGATTTATTCGTGTCTCAATGAGACAGTTTAACGACCACACCGGATTAAAGTGGGTAGGATAGGTAGGTAGGTAAATCTTTTCCTCGGTTTGCTGTCTACCTACGTAATCGTCATCGCCAGGTTAGGAAAGGTTTTGCTGTCTACCAATACGATCGTCTTGGCCAGGCTAGGAAAGGTTTTGCTGTCACCTATAAGATCGTCTAGGTTTTGCTGTCTACCTATATGACCATCTTGGTTTTGCTGTCTACCTATATGACCATCTAGGTTTTGCTGTCTACCTATATGACCATCTAGGTTTTGCTGTCTACATATATGATCGTATTGGCCAGGCTAGGAAAGGTTTTGCTGTCTCCTGTATGATCGTCATGGCCAGGTTGGGAAAGATTTTGCTGTCACCTATATGATCGTCTAGGTTTTGCTGTCTACCTATATGATCGTCATGGCCAGGCTATAGGAAAGGTTTTGCTGTCTACCTATATGATCGTCATGGCCAGGTTAGGAAAGATTTTGCTGTCACCTATATGATCGTCTAGGTTTTGCTGTCTACCTATAAGACCATCTAGGTTTTGCTGTCTACCTATATGATCGTCATGGCCAGGTTAGGAAAGATTTTGCTGTCTACCTATATGACCATCTAGGTTTTGCTATCTACCTATATAATCGTCTTGGCCAGGTTAGGAAAGATTTTGCTGTCTACCTATATGACCATCTAGGTTTTGCTGTCTACATATATGATCGTCATGGCTAGGTTAGGAAAGGTTTTGCAGTCTCCTATATGATCGTCGTGGGTAGGTTAGGAAAGGTTTTGCTGTCTACCTATATGACCATCTAAGTTTTGCTGTCTACCTATATGATCGTCATTGCCAGGTTAGGAAAGGTTTTGCTGTCTCCTATATGATCGTCGTGGGTAGGTTAGGAAAGGTTTTGCTGTCTACCTATATAGCACCCGTCGTGGAATAAGGGCACAACTCAAAAAATCGATTTTTGGCAAATCGCATTCAAAGTTTCCTTTCATACTTTCAGCTTTTTCTTTTCTGAATCATACTGGACTTTGGCTTACCTTATCTTTTCTCTTGGATCTTTTCCTTGGTTATTTCTCTGACAGACCACTGGAGAAAAATTGGGTTTTTGACCAAAGGGTAGGTAGTTGGGGGTTGGGGGTCTTTCTTCATTGGATATACCTTCGATATCCCTTCCATCGAATTAAGAAACACCTCTCCTCTGGCGGAAGGGGGGGTGAACTAGATTCAGTCCGAGCCTCCACAGTCAAAATATAACACTTCCACAATGCAAAATCGGTCCTAACTCCAAAATCGCGTTTTTTGTGTTGTGCCCTTATTCCACGACGGGTGCGATATGAACGTCTGGGTTTTGCTGTCTACCTAAGGTTGGTCAAGTCATCGAATAGACACGTACCCACGAGGAAGCTCACCCCGCACACCCACTTGGCACACTTTCATTTATTCGTTGAAATTTGACTAAAACGACGTATCGGATATTATATTCGTCCAGAAGTTCAAAAATCGATCAAAATAAAATAGGAACTGACATAAAGCTAGAAAGTTAATCGAAACAACCAATCGAATCAGGCATGCGGGCTTACGTGGGTGAAGAAAACAGTCCAAGCGTTACAGCGTGAATTGATTAAATAAAATAACTGGTTTTTATGTTCGAACCGTTCCAACATCGATGTTTACATTCCATGTATCGGATTCCACAATACTTGGTACATAATGTTATTTATACTTAGATATAAACTGCCCTTTTCAGGATGTACAATGTCTTCTGACCCTGAAGGTGATTCACGTGGCCATAGGTGAGTAGCTAGATCGTTGTGCCATAGCACATAGCGACTCATTGCGAGTATTTGATTAGTGGAGAGGGAAATAGGAGAGGGTAGTATTTTAGCGAATTTTCGAAGAAAATGAAGCTATTGGAATGGCTTCAAAATTTTTGTAATGAAAATTATTGAAAATTCTCTCCATGGAAATCCGTTTCAGACCATTCTAAATCGATTCCTGAAATTTAACTTTTTTTATGTGTACATTTATATATTATATATATCCTGTCACTCCAGACGAGATAAAAGACCCCAAAAAATTGTAAAATGTCAATAATATCAAAAGAAAGGATGAGTTCGTTGGCCATAATTTTTGGAGTCCTCCAAGAGGTCAAATTTTGAACATTTACAGTCAAAAATCGCTTGAAAAAAACGTATTTTTTAGAAGTTTTTGGTGTGATTATCATCTTAAACATAGGAACATATTGTATATTCGGAATCAGCGTGAAATTTCCTATAAGAATCACCCACCAAATCGGTTACAATTATTCTTTGAAAATTCGCTCACCAACGCATGCTGCATGAATGGGACTTTTTTGGTTAATTTCAATAGCATTTTGGATACATATGAACGTCAAACATCTCGACATCTATCAGATAGGTTGGGGAGACTAGGGATACTTGACCCACTTCTCGGGTTTTTTACAATTAATTAGATTAAGAGTTGATTTGAGTGCGCCAAAAGCGTTAGGCTAAGTAGTCATATTACTGACACAAACTTTGTGAAAAATATAAACGTGATAAGATGATAACGTTTTTCCCAAACGATGGTAAAAGGGTCAACCATCCCTAACGTTAGGGATCATTGACCTCTAACCTATATATAGGTTATTATTGTTATAATTTCCTTGATAACAAATGATTTTCTTTGACAACCAAGGAAAATCCCTGATTAAAGAGTATTATCCAACCATGCACATACGAGTATAATATGATGATGACTAGTGCCTGGAATTTTGCATATTTGCATATTTGTTTTTTAGTGGGTATATCGTTGGGATTCGACATTCTGGATCATTTCCACCCATCTCCCGTTCAAAATTTCAAATTTAAATTTGCATACTATGCATATTTTGGAGTTTTTCGGGAAATCTGCATCTTTTCAAAAATGTGCATATTACAAGCATTTTTTCCAAAAATTATTGAAAATGGGAAAGAAAAGCATGTTTTTCACGAAAAGTTCCCATTTTTAAAGCGTGAGCCAGTCGACGTAGAACGGTCATTTCCAGCGTTAAAGGCTCTTCTTTCAGAAAAAAAACACGCTCTAACACCTGAGCATCTTGAGCAGTACATGATTGTTGAATTTAATGAAGTTGATTTTGATTAGACTTATTTTGAATAAAGATGTGAATAATAAAGACTTGAGTACCTGTGCAGTGCCTACTTTGATTGGCTACATCTACCTAACCCATATGCCACAGATTTAATGATTTTCTGAATAATGATATGCATATTTTTGAGAAATTTGAGGGTCTTTTGCATATATTTCCACCTCTTGTTGCACATTTGGGGCGATTTTTTGCATATAATTCCAGACTCTAATGATGACGCATACATACACGTACCAATGGTTGATTGTCATGGACAAGAAGTAACCATACCCTTTAGTTTTTCCAAATTAGCGAACAATTTTCTTGCGAATAACCGGATCTGCGGGGTTTTGGTGTATTTTCTTTTTTTTTTTTTGTAAATAAAAACTCGCCAACATTATCAACAAAATGTGGAAATTGATTAGGTATTGGTTCATGAAAAATGCCTAATGAATGAAGAATGATCCTTAAGACTTCATTTTATACAAATAAAGAAAGCATTATGCCCTGTTGTTCATGCATTACCATGAGCATCCATTTTTTTTATGCCAATCTTATAGGAAATTTTACGCTGGTTCTGAATTTTCCCCATTTTATTAGCCCAAAATATCTCTCAAACGCGTTTTTTTCATTTAAAAAAACAAAAACAAAAACCTTCGAAAACCACGTTCTCAAAATAATTTCCTTTTTTCCCCCCTTAAGAGCTGCCAAAACTTTTTTTTTTGTAACGTAAAAGTTGTACAGAATTAAATCCTGCGTCGATTGGATCGTAAAATCTCCAATTTGGTTTAAAAAATGTCCAATTTGATTCGGAAAAAGTCCAATTCGGTTTGAAAAATGTCCAATTTGATTTGGAAAATGTCCAATTTGGTTTTGAAATGCTATATAGATTGAAAATTTAACGCTCTTTCCATTGGTGTCCTCATTTTTAATTTTACAATCCAAGTTGAGGGAGTTATTACGGTTTTAATAAGGTCGAAAAAGCAAAATCTTGAAGTAAAAAAAAATCCATTCATGCAGCATGAGTTAGTGAGCGAATTTTCAAAGA
>JAEMON010000014.1:14713216-14724150 GCA_030264115.1 Lygus lineolaris | reverse complement strand
GCTCCCAGATCAGCTAAGTCAAAAATGGAGCTTTCAGATCAGTTTCATGGATTATTGACGTTGGTGTGATGCTCACGCTCTAAGCTTACCTTCGAGCCCTGATGAAGTGAATAAATCTCACAAAAGCTCGGCAAAGGAGGTGTTTTCATTCTGTGGACCCCATTCCTGATTACTTCGACATACTATAATGAATGTGAAAAATGTAACCCGACTATAATAGAAATGATCTATTGAACCAGGCTTATGACACTGTTCTCCAGTGTGAATTAATCAATACAGCTTCCAGAAGTCGATACGCTGTTTTGGTTAGCTCAATGCCTATTTCCACATTATCATTTGGCCTTGAAATGTCGCAGAATGGTTCTGTACCAAATCTTCGTTAAAATTCCTTTAGTTCTCAGTTTCATGGTTTAACACATTTAGTGCAGACGGGCGCTTAAGCGCCCCTTCGAGTCTTCACACCGAGCGGGAGGGCACTTGAGCAGCTGTCTCCCTCCCCACACCTGTCCATGTTGAGGGAGTCGTAGTTCCTCACCCGATCGCTTGGAAGCCCCATTTCTCTTCACAATCTATTCAGTACGACCCTGGCTGTCACCCAGTATATACAGGAGCTCACGCCGAATGTGAATTATAAAATATGCGTATTTTTACGAGTTAGACATTATTCGAATTATTCGCCAAAAAAATGTTCAGGGTGGTAGGGTTGATACAATTTGGGCTCCTGCACTTTAAGTGTTAAAGCAGTAAAACCACCACAAACTTAAAATTTGGACGTTTTTTACCAAAAATGCAGACAAAAGCATGAAATTTGGATTCTTTTTAACAAGCCTAGCCTACTCATGAGACTAGAGTGTGGAGCCAGTAAACTAACCACAGCATTTAATATTGTATGATTTGTAAACCAAGAGCTACCCAACTAGTTTTGTCAGGAATCCACCATCGTGAAGCTAGCCAACGAGCCCAGCCTACTCACAAGACCCAAGACAACATCTAATACGTAAGCTAAGGGCAGAAATTTTACCTCAGATCCTGGAGCAGCTCCACGCAAGTGAAATGGCTTGATATTAGTTCTACCAGCCTTCCACATAGCTTCGTGCGTGTCTTCCTCCTTCTTCATCCATTTCGCAAAACGCCTTTCTTCCTTTTGAGCAGCAGTCAAGTAAGGCTGATTCAACTTCCAGCATTTGACCTAAAGAAAGATATGAACCCAACGTAGTACAAAGTAAGGAATACTGGGGCAGCAGCTTCCCTATTCCAACCGCCAAACTGCTACACTGTCGCACGATTGCCTCCACTGGCTTCAAGGTTTTTGCTTCCAAATCATCAACACGTTGAATGTGTAATGGCTCGATCGAGCCAACTTGAGATGCATCTGAGGAGTGGAGTGGCTCAATCGAGCCAGCTACTCAGAATGGACAAACTCCCGTATTTTCCCGCCAGATTAGGATATCCCGTCTCTCGATTGGTTCTGGAATATTTCTTACCCATCTTAGAGAGCTCAGCCAGAATGGGTTCCGTTCCTAATGTCCAACTTTCCTGCAGCAGTAATCAACCCCTTTCTGCAGGGGTCTGCATGGAGGATTGGGAGAGTAAAATGGGGTGCCACCCCTGGGGACGACCCGTGAAAACAGGATTCGCATTCAACGTGTTAGGAAATGCATTATCAGCAACGTACCTAGCATATTTTGAACATAATATTTTTGTGAATCGGCCTTCAAATTATCGACAAAAACCGTTAGTCAAGCACATACCTCCTCCTGGAACTCATTGTATCTCTGCCAATCTTCCCACAGCTCTCTGACTTCCTTCGGGTACACTGTTTTGGGCTTGATTTTGGGGCAACGTCTACTAGGCTTTTGGGGGATGGGTCTCTTACTCATCTTGTACTCGTCCGCAGGGTGCATCACTTTTTTCTTGTTGTACCGCGGAGCAGCTGGACCAGACGCCACCTTTTCGACGGTCGTCGTCTCAGAACCACCATCAGGTCGTGACCTGAGGTACAACCGGAATAATAGTTGAGTAGAAATACTAGACTCGGGGGGAAGCTAACTTTGAATGGGAGGCAAGCATGGATGCTTTCACTACATCATCCATCCAATGGTAATGGAGCAGTCAATACTTGAAATTAACGTAAAGTACGAAAAAATCATGCGTTGAGCAGGATTTGAACTCAAGTCTCGAAATCCTTTGCCATGATGGCTCCTAGGACCCTCCACTCACCGCTAATTAACACTCTCAATGCGGTTGTCCCCCGGTGGTGGACGCACAGTCCTTCCTTCCTTCTTGCCGTCCACACGTGGTGGACGAGGCCGCGTTTGAAGGAGCCTTCTGAGCCTTACGTTCAAAAAGCAGTATTTCAGCAGGAAAACAGTTTGAAGGCCCCGTAAGAGAGGATAACCCTTCAGTCTGTTCAACATAACACGCAAAAAATCCTCAGAAGTGGATCAAATTCGTGCCAGTCGGTTTTCAGGTGCCTATGGTGGACGGTGAGTAGGAGAGAGTCAAGGGGAAGGCTATTCGTCCAGGCCGGGGCAGTCCCACTGACTATTGACCCGCGTTGAGAGTGTTAATCGACCCCACCCAAGGAGTCAGGCAAACAGGAGGACCATCAAACCATTCCCCATCAAACCTACTGCTCTCAACATTTGAACATCTGCTATTTGAACCCAGTAATTGACCAAACAGAGCAATTTTCACGTGCCCCAAGCCCAGCTTTCAAACCTCTGCAAACGACCAATCATCGAAAATCTATATCCTCATCCAACAGAGGATTTTTAGGGGCTCTCAGAATTCTTGAGGGATTAGATCTGCGGGGGCAATTTTAAAGCTACCCTGCCAAAGGTAGCTGGCAGTAGCTCGGATTGTACTGATCCATTCAACAGTAATAATAAATTATTCCATTCCTCTTGTGGGCAAAGTTGATTTCGAGAAAAAGCCAAAAAACCGGAAGAAGGTCAAAACTACCGATTTTTTTCTCTTGATTATCGATCCTTGGACCCTTTAGAACCGAATAGTATTGGCCTAAAGTATCGAATCGAATCAGAAGTAACCTAAATTAGCAAATATCGAGTTCGGTATCGGGAGATAACCATTGTTTAATATCACCCGGATTTTTGTTTATATCACGTTTTGTGCTTCCAGGGTGATGTTGCTGTCCTTTTTTCTCAAGAAAGTTTCATTCACAGCAAAAAACAATTACTGAAGAACACGTTAATGACGACGTACTTCGGATTGTTAACGAAGTGTGTAGTGGAGGTGTCAGAGGGGAAGAGGACTATACAGTGTTTGCTGGTTACTTCACCCACGACTGCGAACTGAGCAGTGGTGACGAATCTATAATTTTTTATTATCCCTTTTTTTTATTGGAGCACATAAAGCACAATTTTAGGCGAATTTAGCCGTTTGAATCATTCCTTAACTCTGAGAAATAACGAGAGGGTAGCATTTTGAAGGTTGTTTTTCTCGAAATCCACTTTTTCTATATTATTCTATTATAAAACTTTGAATTACTGGCTATTCGTCATTTTTTGGGCTACAAGGATGATTTTGGTCTTAAAATCTTCATAAATCTATACAGATTGAGAAAAAAATAATAACTCAATTTCGACGAACGCCGACAAGATATATTATTATTATTTTTAATTCTAATACTGAAATGCACGTGTTATCTAATTCGTTACTGAATTACTGCTGCGAATTCAGACTGAAAGAAACTAGATGTGGACACCAGGCTTCATCTATTTGCATCCATCACTGATGTCTAATATTAAGGCAGTACATCAAGGTAGTACATAGTTCATTAAACGTACTTGGTTTTCGTCACTGTCGTTCTAACTCTGGGAGTATTCGCACCCGCCTCCTCGCCCCTTATCTTTGCCATCTGCTTTGCTTGAGCAGCTTCCCTGATCTGGAAGAATTCCGGCGGTAAATGACATTAATAGTAAAGCATCAATAATTACATTAGGCGTACCCATGGACACAGCTGGGGGAGAATTCCCAAACTTTGGGTCAGTTCAAAGCTAAGTGTACACGTGAGACAAAACAGTCTCGACAGTAGTCGTGAGAATCGAATCGCGAATGGACATGGCCCGGAGAGCAGTATCGGAGACAAGTCTGAACATGTCTCCGAGAGTGCACAGGTCACAAGTGGACTGCCAGCGCCTGAAGATTATTCAAGGTCTCGGAGACTTGACTTGTTTATACTGATATTTGTGTAGTTTGACTGTTTTTTGTTGTTCTTTTTAAATAATAATGGGTGAAGACAGGAAGGAGTGGACTGATGAGGAAGATTATGGTGCTAATCCATCTTTACGAGGCAGAAGAGTTTCTGTGTTTCACCAAATCCAGAAGCAGTTCAAATTGCACTGCAAACATCCGAATAAAATTCCGTAACTGTTGGGCATCTTCCATTCGCAACTCATTTACAAGTGCAATTTCGTAGGCAATTATAAAAGCAAGGGCTTGCCGCGAGTCCATTCAAGGACAACTGTTTTTACCTGCTTTTTTGCTGCCGTTTTTATCTGCACGGCTGCACTCACTGCACGGACTCTCAAGTGGAAATGAGAAATTCCAGGTCTCGCGACTCCTGTGACTATCGAGTCTCACGAATCTGTCTCGAGAGCGAATGCGATCTCAAGTGGACAACCCCCTGAGATTGGTATCGAGACTTCCTCTCGAGATTTTGTCTCAGGTGTACACTTAGTAAGCTGTCTGTGGAAACAGACTTGGAGACGATAAGATACAGCACACACAAGAGATAGATGCACTAATAAGAGATATACATTGTACAGGTACCCAGCGCAAATACTAATTTATCATAAAAGCTCAGAAAAGTACAGAGAAAACACCCCCTAGAAACCCGCCTTTTCGACTTTGAAAGCTACTTTAGCTGTGAGATGCTGACACTGCTGTCAAATAAGCATCATAATTATTGTTATTTGTACCAGTGAACATCTTGAGTATCGACTACTCTGGAAAAGCTCGAAACTAACCAGTACTTAGCTCCCTAGAAACACAAATTTCCCACTTCCAAGGTTAATTTTCGAAGCTGCATCAATGTTTATACTATTTTTCCTCTATTTATATTTTTACCGAGCAGTGGAAGTCCTCCAAATGCTCTTCTCACGTATTTCTAATGAGATTGTGGTCAACAGACATTGATTGAATTGAAATTTTACTCAACGGTATTGCAAACAAGAGGATGTTCAATATGTGGACACTTTCAAACATCCACTCCGTGAGCTCAAAGTCCCTGAAGGGGTGAGAAGTCATTGCAGAACCAAGTGACAGTCTTCAAATCCACATATGAATCCTCATAAATATGATTACGAATCCTGATCTTGACCTTTAAATACGAGAGCAGGATTTGAGTCTTTGAAATGAGACTCCTGCAAACTTTGAGTGGATGACCAGACCATCTGGACATCACTGAATGTCAGTCCTCTGACCGATCATCAGCCAGCTGAGCTGGTTTGGACAGATCATCGACGTGGACGAGAGATTTCCCAAACAAGCCTTGGAAGACCAGAATCATAGAAGAGAAGGCGAGAGGCGAGAGGCTCGTGGATGCCCTTCGAACAACTTGGATGGTCAATGTTAGAAGCTTTGTTCCAGAAAATGACTGTATTGATGACCGAGGGATGACATGCGGCTGGAGATCTTCCCAAGAGTGGAAATCGTTGTCAACGCCCAACATTTCACCATAGGGAGGGGCATCGACTAGGTAAGTAAATCGTGTTTTCCATTACGTTTGATCGCAGAGACAATGCTAGTGGTTGCCTACTGATCACAAACTGGTTCAAGGTTGGTAAAGTATGGGTGCGCGACCAACACAGACAGTATGCGACAGTTTTGAAACTGTCAGAAGCAGCAGGCGAGAACAACTCGACAAGAGACTTTACAGTCAAGAGATGATTTCAAAAGTCACTGTGAATGCACGAACGAGGTTGCAAACTTGCAAATAGTTTCTTAAGGTGCATTGACTCATGATGAATGGTGCCGTTTGACTCGTTCGATCCAACTTTCCCGTCTATATTGCCACCACTGTTTGGACAGCTCGATGAGATCCAAAGCAGCCATTCTGACTACCTAACTACAATCTGTGGATGATGCATGATGAGGGTGCTTCAATTATTGCAGCAGCAGCTGCTAGCTGCACCCTCAATCTTCAGCGCCAATCTCGTCCACGGAGATTTTGGATTCAGGCCAGCATCCTGTTTGGATGAATGAAGTACGGCGCTAGGAAACTCGTGAAAGACCTTCTCCTTGATAAGACCGACGATTAAACCTGAAGTCGAGATCTGTGGATGATGCATGATGAGGGTGTAGCTAGCAGCTGCTGCTGCAATAATTGAAGCAGCTGCTGATCCTCAGCGCCGATCTCGTACACGGAGATTTTGGATTCAGACCAGCATCCTGTTTGGAAGAGAGAAGTACGGCGCCAGGAAACTCATGAAAGACCTTCTCCTCTCTGAGACAGACAAGTTAAACCAGAAGTTCCAAAACTTTGTCGAAATAAAAAGCTGATTTCGAAATTTCATTTAATATGGTAGGTCCTCGTATTTTTGAAAAAGAACCTTCAGAGAAGCTGTTCCTGCTAGTCAACGCCTTGGATTAACCCCACACCTTGTCACATTCAACGAAGAACAGCTATGGCCACAATAAATATATCTAGCGTGCACTAACCTCTTTAGGGTTTCTCCTGGCTTTTGCTTCCACCGCATGTTTTGGCTTGCTTAGTCGATCAAAGGTTGAACCTCCTGCTGCTGCAGCAGCGCTTTCTGAAGCTCGTTGCGCTGCTCTCCCACCATCGTCCGGTGCTAAGCAGAAGTCAAAATATCATTGAATTCACTACAAACCCTTTGGCATACTCTTTATTTTGCGAACACAATTGGGAGATTACTCAAATTGAAATAATAATACCACCAATTAATGGGTATTATTATTATTTGGTGGAATTTTGTTTTTTGGCTGGGGATATCAGCCGGAACGTTTAATGGCTGGTTATTATTTGTTGTTTTAAACATTATTTTTTTCTCTTCCTTTATTATTAAGTAGGTGTTTTTTATATTAATGATTTTTGTTTTGGGATATTTTATTTTTTAATCAAGGTTCCTTATAATTTCTATTTATATGTGTCGATGTTGATGGCATTTTTTGAGACTTCCAAAAGCTCATGTTGAGGCACCTATTTCTGGTTCAATAATTTTGGCTGGGGTTCTTCTTAAATTAGGTGGGTATGGTATTATTCGTGTATTTTATTTTTTTAAATATTATGGATTAAATTATATATTTTTATCTTTGGTTTGTTGAGGACTTTTAAAGTGGGTATTTTATGTATATTCCAGGTTGGTATAAAATCTTCGATTGTTTATTCTTCGGTTGCTCATATAGGTATCGTAATTCGTGGTTTAATACGTATAAATATACTGGGTATTATTGGTTCATTGATTTTGACTATTGGTCATGGTTTATTATGTTCTTCTGGTACATTTTGTTTAGAAAAAAAAATTATAATTTCCTTGCTAATCTTCAAAAAGACAAACGGATTTGGGGTTTGTGTTTTTGTGGTCTAGTCTATCGATTAGGACAATAATTGTTTGTTTTGTTTCAGTGGTCCTTTAAGATCTCAACTCACGACAGTCTCCTCCGGTCCTTTTCAGCTGCCTCGGAGCAATTTTCGGCGGTTTCCTCCAAGCCATGGTTCAAAAATTCGAATTCGTCCGCTTCTCAACTTTGACGTGCGTCCATCCTTCCAAATTTACCAAATCTGACCGTGAATGTTGGTGGTGCGTGAAATTTTTGATTGTGGCACGGGGAATTTGGACGGTTAAATTATTGTAAAATCGATAAAAAGTGTGTTTTCCCAACTTGGGTTTACATTGATATTTTGATCAGGTGAGTTTGCAGTGACATTTTGAGTTGGAATAAAAATATGTTTCATGGTGTTATTAAATTCCGGGGTGATGTTTTTCTCAACGCTAGTTTTACAAAAATTACCGAAAAAATGATGGTTCAAATTGGAATAGCTCCAAAAAATATCGTGGTTCGGCGAATTGTTGTCGGTGAATTATTTTCAATGATAAATAATAAACCTTTGGAATTTTTCACACCCATATAATTTGTTTTTTGTTTATTTCCTCAAAAATAATATAAAATTATGAATTATTACTGAAATTTTACTCACTTGGGATCAATCAACATTGCAAGTGGTGATTCTATCCAGTACCTACCTAGGTATATTCGTCAGTAATCAGTTGAGATCTAAATTTCTTCTAAAAATCACGTGGTTCTGGTGTCTTTGAACACAGATGGTAGGTACATTAGGTAACTAATCTAAAAAAGTTCCATTCATGCAGCATGAGTTGGTGAGCGAATTTTCAAAGAATAATTTTAACCGATTTGGTGGGTGATTCTTATAGGAAATTTCACGCTGATGGTAATTTACACCAAAAACCTCAAAAAAACTGTTCAGTCGTTTCTTTTCAAGAAGCAGCTTCTTAGAAACTGTTTCACGTTTTTGACATTTTATGTCTTTGCTTTGGCACATAAACTTAAAAAAAGGCACGAAAAATTGCTCACGCTCCGGCACTTTAGATTATTATACCTCGAAAAGTGAAGGTTAGGTAGAAATCAATGAGGTACTACTCTCTCAGCTAAGTCGAAAATGGAGCTCCCAGATCAGCTGAGTCCAAAATGGAGCTCTCAGATCAGCTGAGTCGAAAATGGAGCTCCCAGATCAGCTGAGTCGAAAATGGAGCTCTCAGATCAGCTGAGTCGAATATGGAGCTCATTGAAATAATACTGCATCCAAACAAATTTGGTCGTATGGGAAACTGGGAACATTATTAATATTGACATGAAATGTCCCAAAGTGTTGCAGACTCGTAAACAAGCATTTCTTCTCCTTTCTTCTCTCTTCTTCAAAGAGCTTGTAACTTATATGGTTTAATTAAGGAATTGAAAGAGACATCTGATGCGTGGTTTACTTCTTGCACGAATAAATAGAATAAAATTGAATTGAAGCTTAGCACAAAATTGTTGTGGATTGTGATATTTTGCAAAGATTTCCAAGGTGAGGTTAGAAATAGTTTGTTTCGGTAAAAATTAGAAAAGTGAGTTATTATTGTGAAATTACTTTATTTTCCATCACTCTGCGTTAATCAGAGCCTCATTCGAAGTTCACAACATTTGCTTGGTAAGTAAAATTATTCAAATATTTAACTAATTAGGTCTAAAGTAGGTAAATTACGTTGAATCTTACCTCACTTCTAACTCCAAAATAATGGCTCCTTCTGACGATCTGACCAATTTGGTTCGAAAAACAGAGAAATAAGAAATAACCATCACCATTTTCGCCGTTACTGGACTGGAGGAGCCAAGATGAAATCACTACAATTTTGTTTTGATGTTGTTACATACAAATAGGTACCGATTTAGCGTGTTCAAATAAAACTAAAGTAATGGCAAAAGCTAAATGAAGAGGAGGAAAAAGCTGAAAAATCTCTCGAAATTCGAATCCCGAAAATAGAGAAAAGACAGTAAAAAGGACCGAAAGAACGATCCTAATCCTACCGAACAATTTGTTTTGTTTATGTTTATGCGTTGGATGAGATAATGTCAATTTGTTGGCTCTGATGGACTGAATGGCAGACAACTGATTGCTGATCGTGGAGGAAGAACTGAGGGAGGCCTAGGTACAAAAATAAACTAAAAGAGTTTTAGTTTATTTATAAAGATGTTTATAAACCGTAGATGTTTTCTACGGATTTACGTGTTTGGTAGGTATCGCTGATGATAGATTTTGAAATGGTGTTCAGATTCGGAGGGAAAAAAGTGGTTATGATAGGCCTATTAAGCTCTAAAATGATTTCTAAAATTGATTATATTATGAGAAATTTCTCATCTGTAGGATAATTCGTGCTCAGTGTGAAATTTCTCATATTATGAGAAAACAATTTCTGATAGGTAGATCTAAAATTTAGATATTTCTAATAAGAATTTCTAATAAGATTTAAAATTTGTCATAAATATGAAAAGACTTATTTGAGATCTAAAATTCTTACTAAAATTTCTCATATATTATGTGAATCAAAATTTCCCTCCAAAGTTACTCATTTTATGAGAAATCACTTATTAAGATCTAAAATTCTTTCTAATATTTCCCATATATTATGAGAAATCGCGAATTAAGACCTAAAATTCTTCCAAAAATTTCCCATACATTATGAAAAATCGCTAATTAAGATCTAAAATTCTTCCAAAAATTTCCCATACATTATGAGAAATCGCGAATTAAGATCTAAAATTCTTCCTAAAATTTTCCATACATTATGAGAAATCGCGAATTAAGATCTAAAATTCTTCCTAAAATTTCCCATACATTATGAGAAATCGCGAATTAAGATCTAAAATTCTTCCTAAAAGTTCCCATACATTATGAGAAATCGCGAATTAAGATCTAAAATTCTTCCTAAAATTTCCCATACATTATGAGAAATCGCGTATTAAGATCTAAAATTCTTTCTAAAGTTTCTCATGTTGTGAGAAATTTTTTTATATACATCTAAAATTGTTTCTAAGATTTTTTATACTCGTACCTATTGTGAGAAATCTCTTTCCTGTAGTGTAATTCGTGCTCCTATGTAATTTCTCATATGAGAAATCACATAAAAATCTCAAATTATTTCTAAAATTTCCCATAAGTTATGAGAAATATGTAATTAAGATCTAAAATTTCTCATATTGTGAGAAATTTCTTATCTGAAGTGTAATTCGTGCTCATTGTGAAATTTCTAATATCACGAGAAAAAAATCTCTTATTAAAATCTAAAATTTCTCATAATATGAAAAATCTTTTTTTACATGATTCGTGCTCAGTGTGAAATTTCTCAATGAGAAATCTCTTATTAAGGTCTAATATTTTTTCGGTACAG
>JAEMON010000014.1:14650520-14666635 GCA_030264115.1 Lygus lineolaris | reverse complement strand
ATTTATGTGCCATAGTAAAGACATAAAATGTCAAAAAATTAATGGTCGGAGTCTAAACTTGAACCTTGAAACTCTGAACTACGACAGAATATTCATAAAATCTGCGTCGCTAACCACTCGGTAAGCCTGTGAATGAAAAATGTTGGAGCCGTGAAATTTCCAGTACGCACGTGGTACTCATCGTTTGGCTTACAATATCTTCGCTGTGTTTTGGTGGACACTACAAAGACACTTTAGTATCCACAATGAACTTTTATTTCTCGACTCGTTTGGTGTTTTACGGCCTATCCATTGCAAGCAACTAGATTTTGTGCGATTCGTCACACCTACATCACTTGGGCACACCAGGCCAAAATAGTAGTTCCTCTTTCACAAAATTTCAGGGACTACGGAACCATTGAAGTGTTAAACAAGTTAGTTCTAGTCCGTGTTTGAAAAAATATCTAAGCACACAACTTGTATGTGTACTCGGTGGTACCCACTCAGTGTACTTATTAGATACATGGAAATGATCAATGATCATGACTGGCTAGAGAAGGAACTGAACCTTCAGCGCAGGTAGGGCATAGCTGAGAAATTCTCCTCTTTGGTAATGTTATTTTCTTCTACCTCATCAGCAGATTTCATGATAGATTATCACTTCCAAGGGAATGAAACCGCGCCAAAATTGAATTATTTACGGGGGCAGCAGTGTTGGATTACAAACAGAAAGTTCCTAAGTCATTCAGCGGTGAACTTCCTACCTATGCCGTGGTTCATTGTCTGACATCACCTGTGCTTTGCAGGTAGCTCCCGGAAACCTGGGAAAATTCCATATTCCACCCGAAAAATTTGATTTTTCCTATCAGTTATAGGTACAAAAAGCAATTTTGGGAAAAAATCCTCCAACATCAGACGCTCAATGAGCGCATGTATTGCTTTCGTTTCGTCAGTACAACAACTGAACTATTTTTGAATTATGGGATTGTTATTGCACTATTTGAAATTTTAAAAAAATCATCCGATTAAGAGGGGCTGACGTCATCAGTTTTCAATCTATTGATTGTGAATTGTGGTGGTTGGATGGACGTATAGGTATATATGGAGGTGTATGTAGAGAGATATATCCCCTTCCGCCGCCTGAAATGATGGGCATCTACCGTTCGTTCAACTCGTGTGTACTTGGCACACAACCCTCAGGGCTATCAGGACGATACAACTCGCGTGGGCAGGCTCAATATTGGTTTTCCACCTTCCACAAATATCTGAAATAATAAAAGAAAGTCCAATAAATGGCCAAGGTACTCATAAAGGCACAATTCCCTGTGGGTATTATTTTGTTTAGCTTCAAAATTAATTGGAATGGAGCCGTTGAAAATTTATTTTTGAATTTGAAACTGTCATTTCAAGGGAAGGGTGCACACGAAATAGAAAGGGATTTGGTGTTCTACGACCTACCCGATGCAAGCAACTAGATTTTGTGCGATTTGGCACAAAAATGATGGCTTTGAAGAATGGAGGTCAATATTATTGAAGCTCCTGGGAAAACCTTTTTATGGGGGCGAAATTCGTTTGGACATGATTTATGAAGGGCGAAGGCACGTGCCTCCTTCCATATATTTCAGCTGGAACTCTCCTGGTCCATTTTAATGGAAAATGAAGGTCGAAAGAGCCTTTTAGAAGGAGGAGGAGTGTACGATCGGGAAATCATTAGAAGTTTACCTTTTAATACCCCCCCCCCCCCCTCCCTCCTCTTCCCCATCATTCCCTCCACTTCTGCACCCGGTAGTTTTACCTTTCTCTTCTGCCCTGGAAAGCCCGACCCTTTCCCAACTATTGATCTCTTCTCTGTGGAGAGGGGAATACCTTCCCCCCTCTTCGGCCGCGTCCTTCCCAGAAGGGCGTTTTCAACCCCCATTCAAACCTTCCCCTCTGTGCGGAGGCGGCGACGCCCCCGCCATTAACCGAATGCCACCCACGCACTTCACAAAACCCAAGTGGACTCCCCTCCTCTCCTCGCTACCCGTTTCATTCAGAAGAGATACCTTCCTTTCTCGTCCCTATGTAATTACCTCTGGAGGTTACATAAAGTTTACCCCTCCCCCATTCTATTCTACCCTTTTTCCTTTCAAGTTTCGCCATGTTTGCCAACTGTTGAATAAAATACTTCCATTGTGAAGTTTCTGTTTTCCATCAATGTCAACGCTCCCGATTTCTGAGCACCAATCTCCTTCGCCCCTTCGATTTCTCTTTAATATATAGCTCACAAACTAACCTTAACATTCTGATTAATATCGAAACACAAAACGAACCCATTTCATTCAGAAGAGAAACCTTTCCTTCTTTCTCCTCCCTCAATAAATGCATGTGGAGGTTACATGAAGTCAAACCCAACCCTCTCGCCTTAACATTTCTCAAAAGTGGGACAGAAATATCGAAGAAGAAAACGTACTCGTAACTTTTTGAAGGGTGCAGGGGGAAAAACCCACCCCCCTCATCGCCAAAAATTGCCAAAAATCGCCTGTTTTCGAGAAAAAAGCAATTGAAAGTTTACAAACTGAGAATGTAATGAACCATGGCCAAAAAAATGAAGAAAACAATTTTGCAATACTCCAGTACTACTAACTGAAACATCGCTGGTTGAAAAAAATACATTTTCAGCATTCAGATAGGTGAAGGAATAAATATGTCCATAAAAACTAGCTGCTCCAGCACTGACATTGGAATTTCATCCTCAAAAATCATCAAATTGGAAGTAAGGATGATGATAAATATCTACCACTGAAATGTCAAAACCCCAAATTATATTTCGGAGCTGGAAAAAAGATAATTTATTTGGAATGAAATTTAGGTAACTGAATAATTACAAAGATTACAAGAAGTTAAACAGGACATTTAAACCTCAATCATGGTGTTCTTCCACACATGCGCACGCAATGAAGTGGTTTTTCCCTGGTAGAGCGTAACTTCGACCTGCTTTTAGACGAGGATGATGGTGTTTTTCACTGGAAAGGGCTTCTTATTCGGATAGTACGCCTTGAGATACTGCAGATAGCGTTGTTCACTCATTTTCGACCAGAATGGTGATGAGGGGTTTTTTCCCTGTACCCTTCATTTCCTTTTTGTGAAACATTTTGAAGCTTCACCATTTTACAGGTGGTACATTATGCAATTTTTAATCAGCTTATGAGATAATAGGCGTTGCTAGAATATAATTCCAAATTCTACTTTTCATGTAGAATTCTAGATAATGCCCATTACAGCTCAATTTTTAATGAATAACCTCAAAAATGTCTACACGGAACCATGGTGGTGCTGTGGCCCCTAACATCCATGGACGTCTTGGAGCTCATTCAGTAATTTCTATATCGAATTGGAAGGAATACTATAATGCCACGAGCCTGAGACTCAACATGCATGATTTCTTTGATACTTCCTTTGAGCGTACATAAATGGAGGGCTATTGCTGCTAATTTCAACGACGAACCATCGTTTTTGGCAACTGAAGAGGTTCCTCAATATCCTGTTCTGTGCTCAATATGGCTAACATCTAAGAGCTGACTGTTCTTGGGGTTTTGCTGCTCACTGTTTGTGCCTTTTTCATTTTTTTCACATTTTCCTGTGGAACCGGTGGAATCAGGAATGATACAAACAGGATTGTTCCAAAAATTAAACTGGAACGTTATTCTCAACATTTGGAGGAAAGACAGCTGAAGGGACCTCTTCGGCTGCCAAAACGTGGCAGTGGCGGCACGTATGGTTCATTGTTGTCCCCTACGTCAAAAAGATAGGCAATGGGGAACTTGCATGATTATTTTTTATTTTGTCATTCGAAATATATCGGTAAAGGCTTTCCAAAAAGGTGCTATAACTGCAAAACCTACTGATGGTTCTCGTAATTTTAGCCTAACTTACGTCACCAAACCCTCTCCTTCCTGGGGGGGAACCCTCAGTTCCCTTTGTACGAAGAACCTAAATGACGTCACGCGCTGTCTTTCAAACCGTGTTTATGGTCAAACCACACTTAATTTCAAAAAGGAAATTGGCATCTAGAGGTTTTGGCATCAGATTTTAAGCTCCGAAATGCAAAATTCCAGTCCGTGCAAGTTCCCCGTAGACCTCCATTTAAATATTATATATTCAAAGGACATTACCGCACCAGGACAGGCGCAAATGCCGAGAAACGTCGAAGAAGAAGCAGCATTCGTGTAAAGCAATACCCATTAGTGTTCACCATTTGTGACACTGAAACCAACACAATCGCTTGAATATCACACGGATTGCCTTCAACTGGAGCTGTCATAAGTGGGAACTGCCTCTGTTCAACAATTCAAAGGTGGTTTATTTGAAAAGGATCGGATGTCGTTTCCTTTTCGAAGAGATTAAACGAGCAATCCGATATTCCAAGCACCCAAAGCAGAGGTTTCTAAACATATAAAGGAGCCTCTTGCTCATTAATATTCTTCAGGTCTCGTTAACTCTGTTTTTGCTTTATTTCCAAAAACTCTGGTGGTTTTCAATTCACGTTTTTCTTTTATACCTGCTATTTTAATAATGCATTGTTCTATCCATCCCTAATTTAATGTGAACTAGTACCAACTAGGGCATCCAGTACAGCACAATTCTCAGAACAGCTGTACTCGTCGCTGTACTTGGGCAGTACAGCTGTAGTACAGCAACACACCGACAACAAGGAAAAAAATTTTTATAGTCGTAGACATATATATATATATATATATATATCATATTTTTTTAAAGTTCAGCAACAGAGAATTAGGTACCTCAAATAAATTGAATTCTTTCAAATTGAATAATGAAGCAAGGAGCACTCCAAAACTACAAAAAACCATTCAGGGAAAACAAACTACAGAGGGATGTGAATCACAGGATCCTGGGGTATCCCAGAAAAAAGGTAAACATGACCTTTGTACTCGGGGGTAAAACCTCCCACAGTGGTTTGAGGGCCCTGCAAAAGTGTGAATCACAGAAAACGCGGAGGGTGCTGTACCACTGGTACAGCTGTATTTCGAGGTGCTGTACCTTGGTACAGCAGGGGGACAAAAAAGGTGCTGTACTTGCTGTATTACAGCTGTACCAATTGCTGTACTGGATGCCCTAGTACCAACTAGTATGCCATCTCCGTTCATTCCAGACACGAATTATAAGTTTGTAGTACATTGTAATCATTCCACTATAATCAATATTTGGTGCAAACTTCACACAATAGGAATCAATGTGAAACTAAAAAACAATTCTCTGCTTCTGTACGTTTCAGACGAGGCGAGGAATCAAGAAAAGGGGGTTTTGGTTCACTGCGTCGCTGGTGTCAGCCGATCTGTGACCATCACATTGGCGTATCTCATGGCCCGCCATTGCTTGACGATGAACGACGCCTTCATTTGGGTCCGCAACAGAAAACCCAACATCGCTCCCAACTTCCACTTCATGGAGGAACTTGCAAGGTATGGAACCTTGATATAAAAGGGAATGAGGTATGACGCGTCATTCGGCTATATGTAGCATTTTGGTTGTGTAATCAGAGTCCTCATCCGATTTCACATTTTTTTTTAAGTCGTTGGTAACAGTGCTTGGGTGACGTGAGGCCTTCTGCAGCAGAGATGGAAAATTTTATTCTAACGCGTAAGAGCGCAATTCGTCTAAAACTGGTCAAACAGCTGTGAAAACTCTTGTTTGGGCGTTAAAGCAGCGGACCAATGAAAACCCTAGAAATTGTCACGTGACCTCGGCTGCGTGTTGAAGCGTTGGCATTGCTGCAGGCGTCAAACGCCTCATGCTGCATGAATAGAACTTTTTTTTTTTAAATTAAGCATATAAATATTATATTCTTATAGAAAATATTATATTATATTAGAAGGAAGAGTGGAGGATAAGTAACAGAAGATTACAACACAGCCATAACACTATGAGGGGAAATCATGATGCAATAACTCATATAATAATTTTTGAGAAGAATGGGAAGAGCCCCAACTTAAGAAATAGAACAGGCTGAAGAGGGTGGCTGAGCCCACCGAAACATGTACCTGCATTGAAAAATAAATGAAGACTCAAAAACTTGTGTTTCCTGAACGGACAATGGTCCCACCAATCCATCAACACAATATTATATTCTACTTAATTACCTCAAATTATGATTTTCTGTCTCACTTCTGCCTCTCTTCCATCACCGCTGAGCACTGCTTTATCTCATGGTTTTAGGAAACTCTCCTGAGGTCCTTCAAGCTGTTGATTAATTTTATTGATAATAGGACGACGATTGGTAAATAAAGCCAGCGAGTATCGAGAGGTACCGATTACTTCTCCCCTCCGAACTCCCCAAAATGGGCAAACCCAACAAACCATAAACAAAGTTTACAAACTGTAACCTCCATCTTAGTTCAATTGGTACCCCTGCGCGCTTCATGAAAGAAATAGTCAGATCTGACATGGAACCGAATATCTTTATTGTTCCATTCGCGTTACGAGAGTCTTGAGGTAAAAAAGCCTGTTTTAGCAAATTTTCGGAGTAAATTTTTCCACCCAGTCGTTCTCAGCTCACCACAGCAGAACTTCCTAATTTTGAAATATTTGCTATAATTAATAATAGATCGAGTTCAGAGGCTTTGGTTGTCATGATTGAACTTCTCTTGATTCAACTCCCAAAACCAGAACACGGTATTTGGATAAAAGTCAAACACAATTTGTGACATCAGGATGAGGACTTGAGTTGTAGAAATACCTTGTAGTTCATATTTTTAAGTAGTTATTTATGGTGCTAATATTCCAAAAATCATTACTGATTCGGACACTTCCTCTCATTTCAACATGGTAGAATTTGTAAAATTCAAAATGGATCTAAGTACTACAACATTTCTTTGAAAAGATGGTTTTTCATGGAAAATTTTAGTTGATAACATTTCATTCGCAGTCATTGCGATAAAAAATAAAAAGTTTGGAGGTACTACATAAACAAACGGACGGTAGAACTACGGTTCTACGGTCAGATCATTTAATGATGACTGAGCTTTTAACTCATTGAGCAGGCCAAATCTTTTATAAAAAACAAAACGTCATGTTTATATCGTAACGTAACGATCGCGAGGTCTCATTTCACACCATAACATAACGATCGGAAAAATAATGAAATTTTCCTGTTAATCATTAAATGATAAAAGAATTACCACCCTTTAGTAAAAAAAAAAATTAGTCTCCATCACTGTGTAAGACTAGGCAAATTTAATTATTTACGTGAAAAAGAGAATTTTCATTATATTCTGTTGGCGAACCTGGGACTATACTTTATGTCCCTTGGTTGCTTTAGCTTTTAACACGTTCCACGTGGCTCATATTTTAGTAATGTTTGTGTGTTGATTGAATTTTTCGAAATAATTATTGCTCAGATTTACCTCAATTGTTCACTAGTCTATCAAAATATGGTTTTGATATGGTGGTAAGTCCAAAAATTCAGTATTTTGATCAAAAATCAATTTTTTATCACTCAAAATGGATCGAGAGTCACTATTCGATTCAGCGTGAAAAATTTCCTGAAAACCCGTCTTTGTCATGGTCAGTTCGTCAACACCCTAAGACACTCGATTTCTTTGAAAAACACACGTTTTTTTCGCATAAAAACTCGATTTTCTCAAAAAAGTTTCCTCTAAAAAATAAAACAGGCAGTTTTCATGATTTGACGAAATTAACTTTTCGGGCTCATTTATCACCCTCAATTTCCCTTCAAGAAATTATTGTTAGAGGCTAAGAAGACGGGGAATTTAACGTTCTTCCCAACGATGTACTTGGATTTGGCTTTAATCTTCATATTAACGGAGTTATGGCCTTTTCAGTGACCAAAGGTCGAAAACACGAAAAAATTCTTATAAGTGAAAAAAATCTCAGGTTTTTAGTGGTTTAAAAAGACACTTTATGGGACACTTTTTGTTGGAAATTACCTGTAGAACACGTGGGAGAAGTTTTTCGCATAATAAGTGAGGTATATCGAAGTCTTAAGTAAATAAAACCGTATAGAGGCTGGGAAATTTGTGGCCTGCTTGTAGGCAATCCGGGTGGAACGTGTTAACTGCTAAACTCAGTAGCCCCCCTACCCTAGCACCTATTCAAGCCCCCAGACCTAGGCTAGTACCTATTCAACAATCATGTTGTCAAATCAATATGCACAATTAATACCTATAGAATCAAGTCAGAATAACC
Source organism: Lygus lineolaris (assembly GCA_030264115.1). Classification (NCBI taxonomy): domain Eukaryota; kingdom Metazoa; phylum Arthropoda; class Insecta; order Hemiptera; family Miridae; genus Lygus; species Lygus lineolaris. Next base: position 14,658,451 of record JAEMON010000014.1, on the reverse strand, counting down.
CTTTAAGGTCCAAAGGATGGAAGGAACTTTCCCCTAGAGGTTTTGTGGTTCCAATGTTTGCCACATGCACCACCTTCCCCAGTTAGATATACAGGGTGTTTCATTTCGCAACGGTCACTGGCCAGGTACTGATTCTACAGGTCATTTCCAGCCAAAAGTGTCTCATAGAGTTTTTTTAAAACCCTTAGTTTTCGAGTTATTTCAATTTTAAGATTTAGTGTTTTCTTTCGACTTTCAATCACTAAAACAGCCAAACTCATATTTTAGTAATGTTTGTGTGTTGAAGTTTTCCAAATAATTCTTGCTCAGATTTACCTCACTTGCTCAACAAAATATGGTTTTGATATGCTGGTATGTCCAAAAATTCACTATTTTTATCGAAAAATCAATTTTATCAGTCAAAATGAATCGGGAGTGTCACTCTTCGATTCAGCGTGAAAAATTACCTGGAAAACGACACCTAACTCCTCAAGTCGTGGTCAGGTCGTCAACACCCTAAAACACTCGATTTCCTTGAAAAAAACCCACGTTTTTTAGCATTCAAACACAATTTTCTCCGTCAATTCGTGCACCAACATTGAAAAATACTACACCGTTGGAAAGCTGAGATTTTGGCGCAACTTTTAGGCTTACAGGCAAAAACTCGCATGCTATACGACTGGGTCCTATAAGCGATTGAAAGAAAGTGGTGATTTTCATGATTTGGCAATTTTTCCTCTTGGAGTTCATTTTTCACCCATCTCGTCCATTTGAAAAACTTTACGCTCTTTCCAATGGTATATTTATTTTCAACTTTACACTGTAAATTAAGGGAGTTATGGCTGTTTTAGTGATTGAAAGTCGAAAGAAAACACAAAATCTTAACATTGAAATAACTCGAAAACTAAGGGTTTAAAGAAAAACCTCCAGGAGACACTTTTTGTTGGAAATGACCTGTAGAATCACCGTCGAGAAATGAAACACCACAGAATGCGCTGACAACAGTGATTATTTCAATTTTTTTGTAGGTACAAATCGATAGAGCAGCTAAAAAAATCGATTAGAGCTGGATATCGATTCTAAACATTGATGAGGTAAAATAACGAACTACAAACCTATTATGTTGCGTATCTGTCTTGCGCTTTCAGGAAAAAGCATAAATATGGTCAAAATCGGAACCACAAAGCCTTAAAGGGATGAGGAGGTTTGTAGTATAATCCATCGCCCAGAACCCTCGCTTCTAATTTTTTGTTCGAATTGTGCTATACAGGGTGTCCCAGATAACGAAGACCACTCCCTTAACTTCCTTAATAAATCGGTTAGAGGAAAATTCCAAATGGTTACCCACCTTATCTTTTTTCTGTACATCTCAAATAAGACATTTTTGCGCACGTGCGCAGTGCGCACTAACTTTGTTATTTGAAATGGTAACCTCAATTTTTTTATTGCAGATTCGGATTCTACGCAAAAAATCTTAAACATTTGACACCTCAATCGATTTTTTTTTACGGCGCGCAACCCTCCTACCGGCAAGCGCTGAAAATCGCTCAACCGTGAAATTGCGCAAAATCTGATTTTCGAGAACCTAGAGTGTGACACATGAAATATCATTATTTTTCGGCGCTGAATCACGTGTGATATTAGTTTTTTTTATTTGACTTGATTTAAACATGTTTTAGGCTGTAATCTTGGTTTGATCGAGTCAAATAAAAAAACTAATATCACCACGTGATTCAGCGTCGAAAAAATAATAATGAATTTTCATGTACCACACTCTAGGTTCCCGAAAATCAGATTTTTGCGCAATTTCACGGTTGAGCGATTTTTTTTCGCCATAAAAAAATGATTGAGGTGTCAAATGTTCATGAAAATTTGCGCAGAATCCGAATCTGCCATAAAAAATAGGGGTTACCATTTCAAATAATAAAGTTAGTGCGCACGTGCGCAAAAATGTCTTATTAAATTTGAGATCCACAGAAAAAAATAACGGGGCTTACCATTTGGAATTTTCCTCTAACCGATTTATTAAGGAAGTTAAGGGGGTGGTCTTGGTTATCTGGGACACCCTGTAGATTTCGTTTATATATGAGGATGCGACCTATTTTGTTTTGTATTGTGAATCGAAGCATTAATCAACCGCCATACAATTTTGAACGTGTTCGTGCAGGTTCGAACAAGACCTGTTCGGCAAAGGCGACGCCAAGGAGGGACGCAGCTCTGCGTCAGGACGCCAAAGCGACGCCTCATCGGGAACATTTTTATCTCCTCTCGGGATCGGTCAGTCTCCCGACTCTGGCATCGAATTTGACCGTTGGACCCCCAACACCGGAGAATGACATCAGGGGGACATGTACAAATTTTAAACTTCCTTTCTTCTACTTCAAAAAGCAAAAAGTCTTCTCGTAAGTTTTTACAAAACAACAAAATATTATTAAATAATTATTGTAATAAAATAATATTGATATTTACCCTATTATAAAGTGTAGGTGATTGTGGAGGTTGAACCGATTTATCGGAAGCGTATTGTTTTTTTAGGGAAGGAATGCGGATAAATCCAGTTGGGCATTTTTCATTTTATTCAAAAATCGTTTGAATAAATTTTTTAAGTAATTCTGGAAAAAAGCCAAAAATAGGTGAACTTCACATCTAATACAAGAACTAATAGGTACATGATATCTATCTCAAACAATGGAGGGGTTGACATGGGAATATGGAGGGAGTTCATACACCATGTCGAACTAATCCTGTGGAATGTTCTTGACATCACGAAAAAGGCTTCAATAACGGGTTGGAGTCAGTTGAAATATTTATTGGTTGGAACAGTTTCGCTGAAACATCGCCAGCTTCCTCAGCCTATATTTTTAAGAACAGATTTCATCAATAAAATTAAAAAACTAAAAAAACTATACCTATCATAGAGTATAAGCTATATGAGTCTTATAATTAAACACAAAGATAATCGTATAGAGTTATTTACCTATACCTGTCAAAAATATTATACTATATTAAAATATTTTTAGTAGTGGAAAGCTACTTACCAGTCATTTGATATTCTTATGTGTGCTTTTAGCGAATTTTCGAAGAAAATGAAGCTATTGCAATGGCTTCAAAATTTAAATAATGCAAATTTTTGAAAATTTTCTTCATGGAAATCCGTTTCAGACCATTCTAAAACGATTCCTGAAATTTAACACTTTATATTATGTACCTATTTGTTGAGTTGTTGGGATATCTTCCCGGCTGGAGTGTTGTAATCATTTTGGGATTATTTGTTTTTAAATCAAAAAACCACCTTATACAGCCAAATTATTTATTTAGGTAACGTTTCTATCCATCTGGATGTGGATCCTAATCATACCTTCTAAGTAGAGTGAATGAAGTTGACATTTTTCACAATATTGAAAAATTTTGGAAAACAACAACTGTGAAAAAGGTCAACTTCATTCACTCTGCTTAGAAGGTATGATTAGGATCCACAACCAGATGGATAGAAACGTTACCTCAATAAATAATTTGGCTGTATAAGTTGGTTTTTTAATTTAAAAACAAATAATCCCCAAAAAAAATTTATTTATACCACTCACTCCAGACGATATCTGCCCGAGGGATCGAGATAAAAAATCCGAAAAATTTTTAAAATGTCAATAATATCGAAAGCAAGGATGAGTTCGTTGCCCAGAAGTTTTGGAGTACACCAAGGGGTCAAATTTTGAAAATTTAGAGTCAAAAATCGCTTTAAAAAAACAGGTTTTTTGAGGTTTTTGGTGTGAATTACCATCTTAAACATAGGAACATATGGTATATTCGGAATCAGTGTGAAATTTCCTATAAGAATCACCCACCAAATCGGTTAAAATCATTTTTTGAAAATTCGCTCACCAACTCATTCTGCATGAAAGGAACTTCTTCATAACAATTAGGTACTACATTTCTTGGTTTTAGGAAGTGTTGGCACATCATTTGGACTTCAATCCTTACTGTAAGAGTTATTCATTGTTCACATTAGTGGAATTTTCTTTTTTTTTTTTTTATTAAAAATTTTTATACATGGTATGTACCACAATTATTACCAAGTAGTTGGTCTCTTCACTCTGCAAATGTACCTAAGTGTGGATGGTTGTTTAAATGGGGTTGAAATTTCATAGAAATGTAAGGTACTAGTTGTAAATTCATGATTATTTGCCTACCTGCTGTGGTAGGTTTGATGCTTCTTCAGGTTTTGAACTAGATGAGTCTGTATTTGGTCTTTCTTCAGACTGTGATTGTACCTAAATATTGAGATACTTAGTTGTTAAGTTAAGGTTGAAAAGTTCAAAAAGGGTGTAGGGCACTAGCTGTAAATCCATAATTATTTGCCTACCTGATAGGTTATGTATGGTAGGTTCAATCTTTCTTTCATTGGATAAGTCCATACACAAATTTTTTGTCTTTCTTCAAACTGCAAGGCAATTATTATTTGAGTTTTTCAAGTTTTTTTAAATTTTATTGATGAAATCTGTTTTTAAAAATATAGGCTGAGGAAGCTGGCGATGTTTCAGTGAAGCTGTTCCAACCAATAAATATTTCAACTGACTCCAACCCGTTATTGAATCCCAGAAGGAAATGGTCTCTCCATGCCACAACAATCGAAAAAGGCTTGAAAAGAACAGGAATGAAGAAGAAAGATTAACCACAATTCAAATTTAACTACCAACTCTCCCTCCCTTTTTAACTCGAATTATTCAAACCCGTACAGTTTTCAAGGGTTTTCAATCGATTGAAAAAAGCATTCCTTCCATTTTCAGTGAATTGTTTGGTTCGATATCCATAGTACAACACAAACTTCCACTTGAGTGAAAAAGTCTTTCATTTTTTCGATAAATAGTAATAAAGTACTAAGCATAACATTATTATAAAGTTATCACGTAATATATTGAAATATTTGGCATGAGAAATGATTATAAAAACAAAAAAATTGTACGTCGAGTAGCGTCTCAAAGTTCTCAAAAGCTATTTTCGACTTCGTAGCATATTTGTCCGAGTTGGCCGGAGGGTGTCGCTTCTAATCGATTCCGATCGATACGTGTAGGTTTTTTTGGGCTCAACAATCGATATGTAAGGTCGATATTATTCTTCTGAATGTACAACTGATTTGCTACAACCCTCCGAGGCCTTCTCAATAAAAAAACGTGAACATATTTTGAAAGAAAATATCGAAAAAACGAACCCTATTGTACAATTGTTAATCATACGTGAATCATACTAAACCTACCTACCTTCTGTATGAAATTAGAGAAACCAATTTTAAATTTTAATACACAAGAAAATATTTACGCTACAAAGTAAGAACTTTGAAAGTTAGTAGTGCCATTTTTTCTCTTTTTATGACTCGTCTGTCCTTTTTTTATGTTAATTTAAGTTTTTTTTTAAACAAAGTGAACAATTATAGTATTGTTATATTGTAGACCTAAATAGGACAAAACAGTTTAGCCTAAATGTCGTACTTAGAAGGCATTTGTATGTCATTTCTTCAATGTGGTAGTTTTGCGCCAAATTCATATTTAAGACGATGCAGGGATTTCATTGATTATTAGGACTAATTTATCTGAGATTTTCGAAATTTTGTGCAACAATCAACCGGGCCTCAAAAGAATGGGGGTTTTTGAAGGGCGAAACCGAGGTTGAAAGACTGATGAAGACGTGTAACAGAGGCGTAGGCCGCAGGCTGGCAGTAGTTGGAAGTACTGTTTAAATCAAAAATATTACTATAGGATGGAGGAAATATTATTTGGGCAGGGAGTTTTGTAGTTTATTTATTTACTGCTGATCCGATAGGCTGAAGAACCGCGTGATATCTACTCTTCCGGACTTGTGGAACTGCTCCTTCTTGATTTACTTATGTAAGCTAAAAATATACATTTTCTCTCATTTTAGGGCTGTGTCGGTCCCAGTTTTCCCTGTCACCGTTCCAACGGTTACAGTGACAAGAATGGAACCGTTCCATTTTACTGGTACGGTTTCCACCAATATTTTCTTATTGTTTGCATTCGGGTTTTCTTTTGTTCATATTTAGTTCATACAGGACAAACAAATAGTTGCTTGTGTCCCTTAACCATAGATTACCACCCTTCAAAAACCGATCGCTTATTACCATCGACACGTCGAAACGACGTACGTACCTCAAAAATATTCATTTCCGCTAAAATTCTGAGGGGAATCAAGCGACCAATAGAATAATCCCATATCAAAACATTGGAACTTAATTTATATTCACTTATAATACATTTTATATTATTGTTGAATTTCAAAAATATGATTTTGGGGGTTTTCTCGTATCATGAAGAAGATAAATCACAGTATGACTAGAAGGCCGAGTACAATTTGGTACCTACTACTCTATGAAATAACCACAGCGATAAAAGGAACTGAAATCTCCTTCCTTCAAAATAAGAATATTTCTTCTTAAAAATGCACAATGCAATATAATTTTTGAATTCTCGAATCTAAACTAAATTATTGGAGGTCCTAACACGAACCACAGCTAAAATAGGAACTGAAATTTCCTCCTTCCACAGTACAAATCAATAATTTATGTTCTTATAAAATTCTAATCCAGACACATAACAGAAAAAATGAGGGTAAAATAAATTCTCTAGCCAATCCTGCAGTCGTATTCTTTTGGCGCATTCTGTACAAAGCTCACCGCAATAAACTTGAAACAAGAGGAGCAAAGCGATTTTGTCATTCTCTTCCTTATATTTGAATAAAACGAGCAATAATGCCTCGCACCATCTTCAGCTTCTATTCGACGCCGCCTTCTTTCGATATTTCCCTCGGGGTTTCGAATCCCCAAAAAGGAGGAAATAGTCATTCGCAGGGCCTTGGAAATGTTGAGGGTCAGTCGCGAGTGCATCCACAATGTCATCATATCGGTTGCCAGACTATAATGTAAGGTCACTATCAACGTTGTCCATCAGGAATCCTTCTGTTTCCACTTCAGACGACGGAACCATTCTGAATTCTTCCAATATCTCCTAGTCTGTGAGTATTCTTCTTTCCCCTCTCCCAGCCATTTTTGAAAAACTACCAATAAACCAAAAAATATTGGGAAAAATGTAAATGAAATGTAGGTATCTAGTTACCGACCACCCATCAAAACGACGTGAACGGGATGAGCGCTTTTCACCACCCTTACGTCAAAACGACGTATACAAATGAGCGCTTCTTACCACCTACACGTCGTTTTGACTCCCTAGGTTTCAGAAAAAAACGCTTGCATACGAGTCTGCAACACATTGAGACATGTTCACGTCACCCCCCCCCCCCCCCCCCCCCCCCCCTCCATTTTCGGCTCAGCTGATCTGGGAGCTCCATTTTCGACTCAGATGATCTGAGAGCTCCATTTTCGGCTCAGCTGATCTGGGAGCTCCATTTTCGACTCAGATGATCTGAGAGCTCCATTTTCGACTCTGCTGATCTGGGAGCTCCATTTTCGACTCAGCTGAGCTGCGAGCTCAATTTCCGTACCAACGACTCGGTTTTCGCGGAAATCAAATCAAATCAAAAGTTCATTTGCAAAAATATTGTACATTGCAACGAGTTGCGGTGTATGGCATAAATAAACACAATTCTTTTCCAAAATAACAGATTGATAAATTTGACCTTGCCCTTCATAAAAAAAGTAAAATAAAATAAAACAAATATGCTATCAAAACACCGTCATAAATATACCTAATAAAGATGGTGGGGTTTTCCAAATTACCCGTTCCATCCTTGTAGGCCTCTCAACAAAAAATGAACAAAAAGAGGGTTAGGTAGGCAACATTTTTGTCAAGAACTAATAAATAAAAATATTGTAAACTTGAATTTTACCTACGGCAGCTACTTGACAATAAGTCCCTAATTTCCATTACTTTGGTTCACCATAGTTAGACAAAGTACTTTAATGTTCAATGATGGTTGAAGATTCTCAC
>JAEMON010000014.1:14598842-14623913 GCA_030264115.1 Lygus lineolaris | reverse complement strand
AGATGTCACCCATTAATCGGGTAATCAATTAATTTGTAACGATTAATCAACTGTTTTCTACACTGAGATTTCAAGATCGGTGTTTCATTTTCTTTTTCTTTCATTGAGACAAATCACTTAAAATTAAAGATGGATGAATCATGACATAACGCTACTTGAGATCACCAAGGATCCAACAAAACCCAGTTTTATATTGGAAGCAGATGGCGGATAGTTTCGCTGCGGTGTCGAAAATTGCATTGAAATATGTGCCAGCGGTGGCGACCTCTGTTCCCTCAGAAAGGCTTTTTTCTGAAGCTGGCCAAATTCTTAGTGAACAGAGGAACCGGCTGACCACCGACTTGGCCAACAAACTTCACTTTTTGAAAGACATTCACGATAAATATTGGACCTAGTTTCAGCAATTGATTTCTTTGGGTACATACCGAATATTTTTTTATTGTACTTAAAATTAATTTTTAAATTTTAATGAATTTCTTATGTTTAGTTCGCTGTTTTCATTGTTCCTACGACCTGCCCAATTTTTTCCCAACCTTATTGAAATAATCCATTAACAGGGTTGCTACGGGTCTGGAAAACCTGGAAAAGTCAGGGAAAAAGAAAGTGGTCAGGGAAAACCTGGAAAAGCAGGCAAAAATTGAAAATCTTCTGGAATTTAACGCAAAATATGGGCTTCAAGTATTTATTAGTTCTTAGTGAGACTAAAGCCGCGTACACACCAGTACGAGGCATGCCGAGGCGCGGCATTTGTACAGATGTGGACGGGCAAGCGAGGCGAGGAAAACCTGCCTGTGAAAATTAAGGGTCAAAAACGTGTTTTTCAAGGTGTTGGTGTAAATTACCATCTTAAATATAGGAACCTAATGATATATTTCGAATCAGAGCAAAGTGTCCTATTAGAATCACCCACAAAATCGGTTAAAATATTATTCTTTGAAAATTCGCTCATCAACTCATGTTCCTCAGTTTCTAATGGGCTGATTTCGCTCAATTTTTGAGTAGGCATAGAGTTGGGGGCTGACTCCAAGATAATTACTGATTAATTTTGTCACGACTGGATCAGTAATAGCTATTGCGCATGCGCAAACTTTAAATTTGTTTTCACAGCCATAACTTCAGAACTACTCCACCTATTTCGGGGAAATTTTCAAGGATTGTACGGGCTCAATATTTTTTGGGGGAGGGGGTTTTTGAAACGCATAAGAAAAGGTGAGGGAAAAATCACTTTTACGGCCTGGAAAACCTGTGAAAGTCAGGGAATTTTGGGATTCTGTTTCCGCAGCAACCCTGATTAACCGATTATCAAGGACCCGATTAGTCAGTGAATCGATTAATCCAGATGAAATAATCGTCGATGCTATTAATCGATTGAACGTTGGCCAATACCCACCCCTAGCACAGAGTAAGGACCCAGTAGTGCTGTCGTCCTCACCTAGGGCAGTGTAGACAATAGATACTGAAATAATTGCTGGAAACCTTATCTTGGAAGTCGACTTTTAATGGCTGGGTAGAATCGATGAGCTGATCACTCACATCACCTCGGTACACGTTCATACCTGCCTTTGTCCCTCGCGGACTGCCGTGTTTTTTTTTTTTTTTTTTTTTTTTTTTTTTTTTAATTCCCTTCTTCCTAGTCATTACAATTTGATTAACTTTAGTGGATTTCATCCTCTCATTCTACAGACGGACATTTCGAGGGCTCCTTCTATGAGGTAAACGCCGTCACTTCCACCAGGAGGACACCATGTCTGCTCCAGAGTTGACGTCGTTGCTCTGGGCCGACATCCTCTTCAAGAAAGTCTTCCCTCGCCTGACCATGACGGACCTCTTTAATCTGCGGGCTGCCTCCAGGAAGTGTCGGGAGATGGTCGAGGCCTACTTCGTGGAGATGCCTGTCCTCAGTTTGAGCCCGTATGCCCATAAGTTTCCTCGTCATCACTTCGCCGTACGTATTTCTGCATAAAAAAACGTTGTTAATCCATCGATCGTGTTGGAAATGGTTGGGTTGACTCTTAAGATATAATTGTGGTAATTACAAACCAAAATTGGCTTTGTTCCTCTGCAGGTGTTGGCTCGTTGCTGCAGTAACTTGAGAGAGGTTAAGCTGGCGGGCTGCGATTTCCTGACCACTTCCCTCCTGTCGGAACTGTTTTCACGAAATCACAAAATCACAACACTGATTCTCGATAAAACCACCAACTTGGAAAGTTCTTGTCTTCAACATGTCATTATTGATTGTAAAGTGAGTACAACAACTAAGTTTTATACAGTACATAACTGCTATACAGAATAGCTAACCAGCAGTCCTGGATTGTGGTGGGTCAGGTTTAGTTTGGCCAGTAGGGGAAGGACGTGTACTTTGGGCAACATTCTATTACTCAGACCCTCGAAGAGAGGAAATTCGTTAGAACGCGGAATACTATTGTAAACTCATCAAAGTTTTAAGGAACTACTATTGTCGAGAATTTACTTTAACGTTTTTTTCTAAAAGCATTAATTTCAATTACGTTAATTCAGACGGGATGTCATAGTTGAATTTGAGTCCCCACCAAGACGGATAGACTTGGTTTGGCGATAACATATCGATATTTTTAAAATCTCGAGTAGGCCAGATCTCCTTTCAAAGATCAGCTGTTCAAAAGCTTCCTTAGCTACTGAATTTGGTACCTATGCACTCTGGTGAGCGAATGTTCAACTTCGAGCTGCTCCCACGTTCTCGATCTGTCCACACTAATTTGACAAGGAATTTCTGGCGGGATGGCGGTACGCAATGACACCATGTAACAAGATAGAAAACCAGTATTCAATGGTAATTTATCGGTACTTATGTATTATACCGACCACACCCAATAAGGAACACAAAAATAGATATTTTATAGAAACGAACATTATATCATGAAAAACAACTCTTTAATCCCAGAATTACAACGAATATAGAATCAATAATTAATTAATTAATAGAATCGGTTTCCTGTGATGCCCAGAATGCAGCAATGTCAAGGAGGAGTGAGCGTAGTGAATTTCCACGAATTTTAAACGAAACGACGTTGCACTTCCACTAATAAGCACTCACTGGAGCTTGGACTTTGTGTGGACTGGAGTTTGGACTTTGGTGGACTGGAGTTTGGATATTATAATATCGGTATACTATAAAATATCGGTTCTGATGTTCGTTTCTATAAAATATCTATTTTTGTGTTCCTTATTGAGTGTGGTCGGTATAATACATAAGTACCAATTTATCTTTCTTTAAAGCATAAACAACCTACAGGAATAGGACAATACTATTCCAAGTTCCATCGTATTCAACACTGACTTCTTCCTCTTCACGTTTCACTTTACATGCCTAGGTACATGTTACAGAACACGCTAGGATATCTTCATGTGATTTATAACAATCGTGCGCTTTCAACTTTCCAGAACCTGAAAGTGTTGCGGCTAAGCGAGTGTGTGTGGGTGACTGTCGGATGCCTCGACGCTCTTACGCTCCACCACCAGAGCCTTGAAGAGGTCGACCTCTCCTATTGCACTGCAGTCAGCAGCCACCATTCCCTCAACTTCTTCCTGTCCAAATTGCCCAAGTAAGTTACGTTGCGGAGAAAAGTATCCCATTTCTTCTGTGTGAGTTTTACAGATGACTCCCACTGTTTTTCTCAGGTGTATTACCGATGACTGCCGTCGTCTCAAAAGTGTGGGATTCATCGGGAACGTCCGATTCGAATCCTGGAGGGGTCTGCACAAAGGGAGATGTACCGATGACTCCCGTCGGTTTCTCGGGCGCATTACTGATGACTCCCGTTTTTCTTTTTAGTTTTTGTGGAAGACGAAGGAACAGACGAAGCAGAATTATTGTTGATGAGTTTGATGACGAATCATTAACGACATTAACTACCTAAGCTGCAGAGTCATAGGGAGAGTCCGTATTTGAGCTGCAGAGTCGTCGGTAACCGGCCTCAGACTGACCCATGACTCCGAGCAAAAGGGAGTTTTACCTATGACTCTCGAGGGTGATTTTGACAGGGTTGCTACAGGCCTGGAAAACCTTGAAAACCTGGAAAAGTTAGGGAAAAAGAAAGTGGTCAGGGAAAACCTGGAAAAGTCAGGGAAAAATTGAAAATCTTCTGGAATTTTACACAAAATAAGGGTACAGGTATTTATTGGTTCTTGCTGAGACTTGACTAATGCTTCGATTACAAGATTTCTAAATTTTAATAAATGCGTTTCAACATTTTTCGGTCTTTTTATTTACACTATAGAATTGATAATCTGCATTTCAAAGCGTTCTGAACAATTTTGGTTCTGTGTCAGTCTGTGGTCAATTCCTTGTCCCAAGCAAAACTATATATGAAGTTATGGTCCGATTTTGATGGCATTTTCAGGGATTGTGCGGGTTAGCCCCATGGCGGTCCCCTATTTATTTCATCGCCGTCGGACCATTAGTAGCGTGTAGGCATGCGCAAACGTAAAATTGCTGACTACAATTCCTCAGTTCCTGAAATGGGCTGAATTCGCTAAAATTCGGAGTATAGTTGGAGGCTGACTCCAAGAAAATTATTTATTAATCACGACTGGATCAGTAATAGCTACTGCAATGCGCAAACTTTAAATGTGTTTTCATAGCCATAACTCCAGAACTACTCCACCTAGTTCGGTGAAATTTTCAAGGATTCTACGGCTCACTATTTTTTGGGGGAAGGGGCTTCTGAAACGCATAGGAAAAGGTCAGGGAAAAATCTCTTTTGCGGTCTGGAAAACCTGGAAAAGTCAGGGAATTTTGGGATTCTGTTTCCGTAGCAACCCTGTTTTGGTGGTACCGATGACTCCCACAGTTTTGCTCTGAGTCATGGGTCAGTCTTAGGATGGTTACCGATGACTCCGGAGCTCAAAAACGGACTCTCCTTACGACTCCGCAGCTCAGAATGCCGTTAATGATTCGTCATCAACAATTCTGCTTTTTCTGTTCTGTCATCTGCCACAAAAAATAAAAATAAAAACGGGAGTCATCGGTACACCTCCCTTTGTGGAGAGTCCTCCAGGATTCGAATCGGACGTTCCCGATGAATCCCACACTTAAGAGACGACGGGAGTCATCGGTAATACGCCCCACAGTGGTCCAGAATCAGTCAAAAATGCGGCCAAAACTAATAATAATGAGAATTTTGGCTTCGAAATCGTGTTTTTTGGTGTGAGAAATTCATTTATGATGTCAGTTTTTGGAATTAACCATGACTAATGTGAGTTTTGCATGTTTTGACGTCTTATAACAAATTTTTATTGTGCCCATATCATTGAAAAATTCACTATGTATTGGTAATGTCCACCTGGCCACCCCTTTTGTCTACATTATTGTGTAAATAGTGACACGAGCGCTCGAATACACGCATCTTATAGGTGCTCACACAACAAGACTGGTATTCTCGTTGTAAATGTGTAATTACAAACAAGTAAAATTAACAAAAAATACTCAGCTTCTGGTTTTTAAAATAAACAAACAAAAACAAACTTCCAGAAATTCTTATGTGAAATGTACAACATAATGTCAAAATTTAACATTGCTTGCCTATTCTGTAGGCAGGGAGTTTAAATCAATAGATTCTTCATATCATCGTGGAAGTCCAATTTTTCTTTTTTTCGGTTCAGAACGGAATGTATTTGTAAATGGATCTGAAGAGACCAAAAGATAGTTGAAAACATCTTCATTGGTGAAAACTCCGCTATTTTTTCGAGAATGGTTTCGTCGATAATGCCTCCTCATTAAGCATCCCTATGGTCAGCAAAGATGCTGATAACACAGTACTCCCGAGCCATAGTATTTTGTGCGCAGTATTAGGCATGTAGTACCATTCATATAACTCAATATACACGAAGATGCAGTTTCTTTGCAGTTGTTTCCAAGTCTTAATGGATCAATGGCAGCTATGTCCCAAACAATCATGTTTCAACTAGAATTCGTTAAGACACGTCAGGTGGCAGAGTAAAGCAGCTAATTTTAGTCTCCCTGTTTAAGTGGGACCCTACTGAATGTACCTGTGATAGCGAGAACCCATCGCACGTCTTCGCATTCATAGTTTCACTCTTCTGAACTTCGTAAAAGAGGTTTTTTTTTCACTACCATCCACCGAAATTGCACTTCACTTAAAAAAAGAGGCCAAAAACCTTTGTGCATGCGTTTTTTAAACTTCAGATCTATATTTATAACCAGGAAAAAATTGGTTTTTACGAAAAATTTGAGTTTTCACAAATATCAACTTTTGAAGAGGCGGTACAGCAATTTGTGTTTCTTATTTAGCATGAAATGCTCTATTCAACTATTCTAAAATTGGATAAAATAATAAACTAACATTTTTTTTTAAACTTAAAAATTTAGGGGTTTTGGCCACCCCTGGACCACTGTGTGCCCCTTTCTGTGTATCAAATCAGTCCTGCTAAACCAAAAGCCCAAAAAGATCTCGCCGATTCAAACAAAGTAATCAGCTTGATGGTGTTCATGCAATGAACGCGTGATGTCTTATTTCAGTGGTTAAAAACGAGTGAAAGTATATAGTAAGTTGTCATATTGTTGTTTTGTGGTTGTGACAGGCTCAGGAGCCTCAGACTCGGCGGACTGTTGTGTTTGGACTCCACATTGTCGATGGTGCTCACTTTCTGTCGCGAGCTGGAGATGTTGGACCTGTCACACGGACAGTCTTCATCAGAAAGAGTCAAGTGAGTTCTCAATTATTCATCATTTCCATAGGTAAATGATGGTGATCGATCGCTCAATCTATTTATTCTTCTAATATGTACATCCATACCTATATTGATGTAGGTATTTTTAGTGTATTATATTATAATACGCTACAGTGTGTTAGAGATGGGCGTTTCTGCTCTTTTTAAGAAACGGAACGAAACGGCTTCTTTTCTGTACGAAACAGTTTCGGAGAAGCTGTTTCAAAAGAACAGCTTCAAGAATAAGAAACTGGGCTGTTTCAAAAGAACTGGAGTGGCTATCGTAACAGAAATGGTATTGCAACAGCTTTTTCTGTATCAGAGAAACGAAAGTGAAAGAAGCGGTCAAAAAATATTGTTGGTTACCATCGCAACACACTATCGATGATTGAAAAGAATCGTTGCTGAATCGATGGTGAAAAATTCAGTAAAAGTCACTGATTGCCTATTATCCCTGTTCTACATGGATTTTGGTACCTAAATTGTATGGATTATAATCATCCCCGACAATAAAGTGTGATTGTTGGTTGCCAATCATGAAAGAAGAGAAAAACCCTTCTTCCATGGTTGGTAATAAAACGATTTGTGTTTGAAGGGACCGACAATTCTCACCATCGACGTGGAACCATCAATTTTGGGGAAGCATCGGCCTTAAGACGGGTTTAGGCGCCTGAATCGTTACGATCTAAATGGTACATTGTGGCGATATACAGGGTGTCCGGTCTAGTAACGACGAAACTTCAGGGATCGATTCTACAACTAATTTGCAACAAAAAATGTCTCATAGCAATTTCTTTATAACCCCAAGTTTTTTCACGTTTAGGTAAGTTTTTTTTCGTGTGTTCGACCTTGTCTCACTAAAATGACCATAACTTCCTTAATCGTCCATGTAACTTGAAAAAAAGGATACCGTTGGAAAGGGCATTAAATTTCCCATCAGATGGGCTAGCACATACCTTTCTAAATCGGCGACCAATCAGTTTGTTTCTAGTCCAAACTTCCAACTTGGTAGTTTTTAGTGTTTTTTGAGAAAATTCGTAACCGAGTAATTCGTAATCAGCTCTTCGGATAAAACATCCTGAAATCCTTGGCTTTCCAATGGTATAGTCAAATTTAAATTTACCCGTAAATTGATGGAGAAAAATGCGTTTAAATGCTGAAAAACGTGTTTTTTTTTCGGGAAATCGGGTATTTTTATTATTTTTAGTATTTTTTTATTATTTTTTTTTAGCTACTCATGGTTTGAGGTGGTAGGTATCGTTTTCCATGTTATTTTTGACGCTGAATCGAATGGTCAAACTCCCAAATAATTTTGACTATCAAAAAGCTCATTTTTTGGCAAAATAGTGCATATTTTGCATATCGCAGCGACATGTTTGAACGTGTAAACGGTCGCTCCCACTTATCGCTACGATGTGACCCAGTTTGCACATGCCAATGCAGCACCGGATAGCTTCGTTGGCACCTCCGGCATAAATGGAACAGGTTTGCCAGAAATCGTTACGATTCATCGTACTGTGTAAGCAGCCCTCCTATCTTTCGATTTATTGGAGCAATAAGTTAAGGCGGGTTTACACGCCGATAAATCGTAACGATGTGCTCCTACTTATTGCTCCAATAAATCGAAAGATAGGAGGGCTGTTTACACTCTACGATGAATCGTAACGATTTCTGGCAAACCCGTTCCATTTTTGCCGGAGGTGCCAACGAGAAGCTATCCAGTGTTGTAGTGGCAAGTGCAAGCTGGGTGACATCGTAGCGATGACTGGGAGCCACCGTTTTCACGTTCAAACATGTTGCTGCGGTTAACAGAAATTGATGCTGGCCAGCAAAATCATCCAATCTAACTCCAATAAATCGCTACAATGTCCCATTAAGACGCGACGATAAATCACTACAATTTGTCGTAGCGTGTAAACCCGCCTTTAGACCATCAATAGCTCAATGTGAGTGTCTAGCAAAATTCTCATGTGACTTTTCATTGGTTTAGAAATGGAGGTCTCTTAATGCGCTAAACACTAGTATCTGCTTATGTAGGAGAGGGTCTGAATGTTTCCAAAAAAAAAAACGGCTGCCAAGTTGGGTGGGCAGTACAGCTTCCTCACTTTTGTAACGTGGACGTATAGAATCAGTTAGTGAACATTTCAGCAAAATTGGTAGAATAGTTCTGGAGGTACCCCTACGACTCTAAATATCAAGTTTGCGCATGCGCAGTAGCCATCACTTATCCAATTGTGCCGCAATTTTCTTGGATTCAGCCCCAACTACACTCCGGAATTGGTCCATTAGGGACTGAGAAATCGTAGTTTCTAGAAATTCAGGTTTGCGCATGCGCACTAGAAACTGTTAGTACGGTGGCTATGAGATTAATTACTGACCGTCAAGAGGATACCCCGTACAATCCCTGAAAATTTCACTGAAATTGGTCGAGTAGTTCGGAGTTACGGCTATGATACACATTTCAAAATTGCGCATGCGTAGTAGGTAATACTGATCTAATCGTTTCAAAATCCGTAGGAAATTTTCAACGTCCAACTACCATCCGAATTTGAGCGAAATCAATCCATAAAGGGGAACTGAGAAGGAGTAGTTTCGGGAAATTCACGTTTGCACATGCGCAGACGCTACTAGTGTTCCAATGGCGATGAAATTCTTAGGGGGCACTCTAGGGTCTAACCCGCGTAATATCTGAAAATTTCACCGAAATCAAATTCGGACCATAACTTCATAGGTAGTTTTGTCTGGGACGAGGAATTGACTACAGACAGACACAGTACCAAAATTGTTCAGAAAGCTCTGAAACATAAAAAAGTGGCAATTTTGATTTTGGTTCCAAGTCTGTGAGCAAATTTTTTTTAAATTCTTGCAAGAGTACATAGCTTTCTACCTTCGGTGGTGAGGAAGCAAAATTAGCTTAGTTTAGGATATTTGGGAAGGTTTTTTTTTTTTTTTTTTTTCAAAATCATTTACCATGTATTCGATTTGGTGTAGGGAGCTCATTGAAGGCCTTCCCAAGCTCAAGTACGTGGATCTTCGGAGCCACACCTTCCTCGACAGCAAGTACACCAAAGAAGGGCTCAAAATCCTCGGTTGGAAACGAAACAAAATTATCGTTCTCACCAATCTGACGTACGAGCATCAGTGGACGATACGGATAGCGCTGCCATTCTAGTCGAGAGCCGTGTCACGGTTCCTCATCAATTCCTTCACAATGGACCAGTTGCAGAGGGCGACGACGGGCTCCCAATCGTCGTTTTGATGTAACTTCCTTCAACTTTCCTTTGTTGTAACCCCCTAACCTAAACTCGAACCCACCACCGTCGGCCATCTTTATGTGTTTCGCAGTTCCTCATCAACTCCTACCATGAAAATGGGAAGAGGATGGAACGGCCTTGACTCCAGCAGCCGAGATTTCATCTTAAAAGATTGTGTCACGGATATTCCAGACGACTGCTGTAAAATCAGTCCAGAAACCGTTTTTTTTTTCTCCATTTTCCTTTGAAAGACGCTATCAAACAGCTGAGTTATCACGGGTTAATAACCAAGAGTTGGATTGTATCATATTAGCAAAACTGTCAATAACGGCTCAGTGAGCGGGTTTTTTTCACGAAAATCCATCAGTCGATCGGGCGGGAAAATTTGAATAAAGATTGACCTCTAACTCATTTTGGTCAAAAACTAAGTTATAACATGTTGCTGCTTAAACGACGATATCGACGGCTATGACATAACTCAATATCCCTAACTTTCCAAGAGAGGGAAAAAAACTGATTCGCTGACTACTTATAACGTAAAATTGACTTTTTAAATTTTTTCTGGTCTAGCTGATGATCCTGAGTTATACCAGAAAACATTTAATAAGTAAATTTTTCGTTATGAGCAGTCAGGGAATCAGTTTTGTCCCTCTCCTGAAAAGTTGGGGATATTGGGTTTTGTCATTCTGGTTCTCAGCCGTCGATATAGACAGTTCTTGCAGGCAAACGAGAAGCGAGTCGGGTTACGAGTAGGGAGCTCAACGAGTAGAAATCAGTTAGTGCGCATGCGCTTGTTTCTCGTTACGAGTAGAGTCATCTCGTTGCAAGAATAGAACTGGCCTATTCGTCAACGAATGAGGCTCCGAATGGATTCCCGAAAACGAAGGTAACCTTCTTTGAAGGTAACCATACTGGCACCATGGATTGAATTGAATTGAAAAATTGCTTTATTTACGATATTAGGTAGGTATAAAACAACAGTGTACAACATAAGAATTAGTAGGTAGCTACACGTAATAGGTATAGGAAAGGAAAAGTAACTACCCAACCCAATAGTGTTTGTTGCTCCTGAATAGAAAAAAATTGGTTCCAAACATGACAGTCAATTAGGGTAAAACAACAAAGCTGTGACACCTGGTAATTTATTATAGCTCTCAGAAATGCTCACAAGATCGTGTATTCCAAGCCAGCCGTGGTCCCCGCCGATGCTACGAAGCTGGAGGTACCTGGGTTAGCCTTTCATAATCCGTTCCATAGTCTGTTTCCCTACCATTCACCGAACAGGTCGCACACAGTTCCGGTATTTACTTTCGAGTATCGAGATAAACCGATAAGAGAAAATTCTAAACAACAGGAACTTCAAAATCACTACTTGAAATCTACGAATTCCATCTAGTTCGCACGTTAACGTTATTTAATGTCTCGTAGGTCGACTCGTGTTCCGACTCACCCTTTCGTACAATACGACTCGGAGGTTAGCATCCGCTCGTGCTCTCCCTAGTAACATCCTATTCGGAATCCCGACTCGCTTCTCGTTTTCTTGCAAGAACTCTCTTATGTCACGATCAAACACCTTGCGCCATCTAATTTGCCGTGAACTGCTTCTGCACGCGGATCACGGAGTCGTCTGGGATATCGATCGTGACAATCGAATGCTGCATTCGATTCTTCTTTCAAATTTCCCAATAGCTAGGGTCAAGAAACCAACGAAATCGATTCACTATTTGTCCTGCTGGGTAAGGTCCATGTTTGAATCGAATTTACTCGCATTTTTTTAGTCATGTAACCTTTCAAGTCGTTCTCGCTTTTATTTTATTTTATTTTTCAAGTTAATTTTCTAATAGGTACTCGGTTCAAGAAGGTTGATCTGATTTTCAATGTATACCTATTCAAATTTGTTTTTTACCTATTTTAAGTTAAGGGAAAACGTTGATTATTTTCGTAAATATACGTTCGAAGAATTTTTATTCAAGTCAGTGTTTTTTGCACGCCATATCGTATTTTGTGAGACAAATGATTTATGTGGAATGCTATATTCGTAGGTGTTCCGATGTGATAGATGTCCATTCTGAGATGTAAACTAGATTTATTTTGTCATAGGTATTTTCATAGCGGTAAGTCCTGTGTTGGCGGCCACGAGGAATTGTGATTTTTCCAAGTTTATATTATAATGTTTTCTACGACAGGAAACGCCGTTTTATAGTTGAATGTTGGATGTACGTATAGTAGATTGGACCTAAGTTTTATGGTATCTTGTGGACGAATGAACGATGGAGTTCCGATCATTCAGAATGACTTAACACCTTCGGTGCCGCCCCAGAGTCAGAGAATGAATCTCCGATAGCGTGCAAGTTGTTGGCAGCTCACGGTGGAGACGGGGAAGGGTCTTTTACAGAAGAGGACCGCAAATCACGAGATTTTTCTATAGAGACAGGGTAACAAAAACAAACCAAACTGTGTACTAGGATATATATTGATACATATTAAACACGACATGTTTATTCACGTTTATTCACTCATAAATCAAACTGAACTGACCACGCGTTATCAGCGTTGACTATAACATCATAGGCCTAATCGGGAACAGATAACGAGCGGCCCGTATCAGCTGATAAGATAACAATTACCTAGTAAGCCTAGCCTTCAAAAGTAAAAAACAATGACTGATACAATCTACAATTCATGTTTTTATTTTCTTATGATAATACAAAATCAATACATGTGTTTGCAGTTGTTCTATTTCTATAGAAAACTTCTCGTGATTTGCGGTCCTCTTCTGTAAAAGACCCAGGGGGAATAGGAGAATCAATCGTGCTGGTTCCGAATGTTCCTTCAGACTTCTTCCAGGCTTAGGACTTGCTTGCTGAGTCGAATGAGGAGGTGTTTAAATATTTCTCAGCTCTGTTGGTGCATACATTCGCTCAGTCAAAAAAAATTGAAATAAAAAGTGGGTTATGTCAACCAAGAACGTATAGTCAAAATAAATTTCCAACACGTATGTTACATTGAATTCAATTTTTCATGAATTTATTCACTCATTTCCCTCCAAGTGGTCACTTTGAGACCCCTGCCAAAGTGCTCTGGTCTGCACTGCAGCGAAACTAGTGGGCAGGTTTAGAAGGTGATATAGTTGGCAGTAGAACCCATAGATGGCAGCTCTCTAACTCAGGCTCTCCAGCGAAGGAGGAGGCTACTTTGCACTTGCCCCAACTTACCTCAAGGCCATATTCACTCGAGCGTTTTTCCAGTTTTTTTTTTCTGACGAATCAGCTTCTTTCCAAGGGACTGAAAATAAATTGGTGACTGCAGTTGTCGATGGAGATGTGAATTGAAACCTTTCAAGGTTTATCTTCCAGCAGTTTTTCCGCACAAAATGGCGTCCAAAAATTAGGTATGCTCAGGGGCACAAAGGGGGCTAAGCATACTGAAGCATCCGAAAAATAATAGTTTTTTAATCTGGCTTGAACAACAATGTAATAAAATATTCTAAATTGGATTATTATTGGATGCAGATGGGGTGATAGAAGTCCTCCCCTAACCTCTAATGCTGTTTAGAGGTCTTGCTTGGTGCAGCACACCGTGGCGTGGTGACTTGGTGAGAGGCGAGGTGACGAGTAAAGGGTACCTTCTGTTTATAACTACCATTATAGTAAATGTTAAACAATAACGAAACTCCAAATCAACCAATAAAAAGGTTGAACTTATTTATACATTTTTTAAACTTGTACGAAAGTGATCTTTGGTGTAAACATGAAAATATTAAATATTTAAATATACAGGGCGGTCCCAAACGTAACGGACTCAGTTTGAGGTCTTATAGGAAATGTCACTCTGATCACGAATATACCACATATTAAGGGTCCCTGAATAAAACTTGACCACGTTTTCCGCAAAAAACCCACTTTTTTCGACGTTTTTTGATTGTTTTGGGACAATAAACAAGGGAATTATCTGGAAAATTGAAAAACACCTCGAAATAAACGTTGTGGGAAATTAAATTCTGCGTCGAATGAGACCAACGCCATCTCTTAAGATTGTACCTACGATATTTGGCGAATTTTAGAGGTTTGATATGTTTATAAACTGCTTGATAGGAGCAGGAAGGTAGTATGAACTTAAAATGTAGGTTTAAATGTTTTTTTATCATTTAATAATCATTAACAGGACATTAAAAACATATAAACCTACATTTTAAGTTCATACTAAATGCTTACCTTCCTGCTCCTATCAAGCAGTTTATGAACAGATCAAAAGTTCTAAAATTCGCCAAAAAT
Organism: Lygus lineolaris; assembly: GCA_030264115.1. Classification (NCBI taxonomy): domain Eukaryota; kingdom Metazoa; phylum Arthropoda; class Insecta; order Hemiptera; family Miridae; genus Lygus; species Lygus lineolaris. The sequence continues at coordinate 14,609,677 of JAEMON010000014.1, read as the reverse complement.
CGTAGGTACAATCTTAAGAGCTGGCGTTGGTCTCATTCGACGCAGAATTTAATTTTCTACAACGTTTATTTCGAGGTGTTTTTCGATTTTCCAGATAATTTCCTTGTTTATTGCCCAAAAACACTCAAAAAACGTCGAAAAAAGTGGTTTTTTGAGGAAAACGTGGTCAAGATGTATTCAGGGACCCTTAATATGTGGTATATTCGTGATCAGCATGAAATTTCCTATAAGACCTCAAACTAAGTCCGTTACGTTTGGGACCACCCTGTATATGTTTGGAAAATTTTTCCAATGGAGATCTCTTCTGACCTCAACAATCCACAGTCAGGGCCCAGGGGCCTGGTAGGAACGGTGCCGTACAAAAGCGCCAGAGGGGGTCAAGAATCGTACGAAAGCGCCACTCAAAAATCACATAGCTCACCACTGAGTTCATAAGCCCCACGTACTTCATCGGCCCTAAATCCTCAGCTTTACAAATGCCCCAGCGCCACTGTACGGTTCATAAGCTACAGTATTCTCGCACTACAGAATGGAGGGAAAGATGGAAGAATACAGAGAATTGTGGGACTCACCTAAATTAATGTTAACGTGAAGAATGCAGTTTTATCAGGGTGAGAAATTCGGATTCAGCGTCGGCGTCGGCGATGTTCGAATTGTGACATATCACAACACATCACTTCACGCACGATCAATTTTTATTTATTTCATTTCTTTTTTTTTTTTTTAAATGTAAACTGTTTCTTTGATAAGACCCACAAGCCGCGTGTATTCTAATCTCGATATTTTGTCATTCAAATAGTAGTCCCAAAGTGCTAATACTTTATCATTTGATTCGAGCATCTTTGCTCTTTGCGTTATTCAACTGCTTGTGCTTCATATGCTTGTGTTTGCCCTCTCATGACTCGTAGTCGGAATTCTGTTGTTTCTCTTTTCTCCCTACGTTCGCCCTCCCACTGGCGCTTACGAAACTCTGCCAAAATGTGTCTCGGACCAGGACCTGGCGCTTATGAACAGTCCGCTAATGAGGTTCTTGAGCACTGCTGGCGCTTATGAACGGTCATTAGGGGACCCGTGGGGTAGGTCGGGTAAAAAAATCGATTTTCCAATTTTCATGTTTTCAAAATCTAAACTATATTTGGCTTCAAATGCCACAAAAATCAAAAAAATTATTCCACCAGGAAGTCTGTCAAATAAATTTTCAAAGTTCGGTCCGCAGTCCAGGGCACCGCTCCGCTAGTAGGCTCCTGCTGTGTAGGCAGGTTCTCCTTCCACCGCGGCGCTTATGAAACTCGGCCAAAATGTGTCTCGGACAAGGATGCCTATACACATGTTTCTATATTGAAATAATAGGGGTCTTCATGGTCCACCGTCGAAATGTCGAAGTCGTCGAGAATTCGAAGTAGCCATGGAAACGCATCCAGTGCGCATGCGCCGCCGATAGACTTCGATTTCGATCCCATCTTCGAATTCGAGACTCACAGGTCTCGAACTTGGCGACAAATTGTCGAAATACAGTGGCGCTCTACTCGGCCGAGTGAAGAAGTTAGTGCAAACGGTAAATTCTGTATAACCAGTAATTCGAAACTTCGACGTGGGGCCTCATGACGAGGACCCTTCTCGACCATTTCGACTTAGAACAACCATGAATACCCCTAATGTGTTTTACTTACATTTTTAAGAGCCCAAATAGTCTAAAAACGCCATTCTAAACACCAATTTAAACCCCCCGTCCCTTGAAAATCCTGGGTGCGCCCTTGGGTATTCTAAATCTGCCCGAGGACTGAAAAAAAGCTCCGCCAGAATGCGCACTGTGCTATGGGGGGGGGGGGGGGGGGGGGGGGGGGGGGTTGGAAAGTCGACCTTTAAAAACCGCTGATTTGTCCTCTTCAACTTCCAACCAAAAAAAAAAGCTAAAAAAAAAACGCTTGTGTGATTTGGCCATTGCACATTTGCAGAAACATAATGCTTCAAGCTCATTGGTCCGCTATCCCATATCGTTTCCACGTTGAAAGTGTAGAGATGCCGCAAAAAACAAAAACTCTCTATGATGGAGTTCCACAAACTAAGAAGTGATACCACAAAGTCATATTTTTGGAGTTCTGCGCTTGTAAGTATTTTTTTAATAACTCTGGTTGTATAATCGTCATCTTATATTTATTTCTAATATAATAAAAACTATATCTCCTCGATGTTGTGTCCTATTCATATATCGAAGAAGTACATTCGATCGAATCAGAACTAAAATAGAATTTTCCTCTTTGAATCGACTCGATTAAAAAAAAAAAGAAATTATTTTGATGCGTCAGTGTACACAAGAATGACGAGACTTCTAGCGTTATTTTTTATTTTGTACTCAATTTTCCCATATTTCTAAGTTACTATGTTCTCACCATTGTTGTCCTATATTTATCTTTAAAAATAAGTTGATGTCGTTTCGTTTTCTCCGGTCGAAAGCGCCGTTTACTTGATGTTGAATGTTTTATAGATGTTATACGATTCCTGTATTATTTGATTTAATAGAAACAAATGAAATACGTTTTTATGTTAAAAATGAAAAGTTTCTGTTGATTCCTTCGTATTCCTGATGAGAAGATAGAGAGTTCCTAGGAGTGCTTTTTGGGATACAAAGTTTCGCATCGTGTACTATCGTCCACTATCATCGTGAATGAATTCAAGTATTCGTGCATGAAGAAAACTAGCACTTTACGATACTACCCTAATTTCACGATACAGAAAAATATTGGGATACGAACTTTGACAAGGTTAGCTTCCACATTGCTCGCCCGAGCCAATGCAATACGTAAATGAGATGCAAATCTTTGTATCGCTCGAGGGATCTCTTGAGAACTCTCTAATTTGGTTAGTGATATAAGTTATCACTTTATTGATCGATAAATAAGTAATTTAAGACAGAACTTGATCAAGGAGATTACTATGGATACTATATCTTGCCTTCAAGGGGCGTATCATGACGCAGATGGAGGATCCGCGCTTTTTCAACGTAAGTTATCTTCATTTTACATGTCCGTCCTTGTATCATATAATAGGGAACTGGAGTGGGTCTGAAATTGTTTTTCTGGTTGCCCATTTCTTGTTATTTGGGGCTGGAAAACAAGATCAGGAACATGGAAAGAATATTTAGTTGTTTCAAAGAGTGGAAAACTCGAATGAAAATCTCAGCTGTTTTAAAATATATAGCATTTTTGGACATGTAAGCACCACTGACCCATTTTGTGCTGAGCTAATCGATAATTGAGGTAAGTCTCAGCACAAAATGGGTCGGAGATGCTGGTATATCCAAAATGGCAGTATTTTTCTCTGATAATCCATTGTACAACAATCGAAAGGAATCCTGAGTGTCCCCATTCGATTCAGCATGAACAATTACGTGGGTAACTATACTTATGTTATAAACCCTCCAGTCGTGGTAAGGTCATCAACACCGTGGAAAGCTGAGATCGTGATACACCTAAGGGGTCTTCACAGTCCGTTGACTAGTTAGATGTGTTAAACGTCGAGAAAATTGGTCACAAACATGTTATCTAAGTGCGTTATCAACTGTGTTAAGTTAACTGAGTCCAAGGTTTGGTAAACGTTGACAGCAACCATGTTATCTGTGTTATCAGGTTTCTTACTAAGAATCAAAATGGCACCGCCCAGCTGTTTCTTGAAATACGCTGAGTTTGACGTTTATGTAGTAGTTTGAAGTGTTTTACAGTTTTTATTTCGTTGTGACCTGTTTGACGGATGGAAGTGGAGTCAGGAGGAAGGTCATCAACCCTCGTTCCAATTGGACAAAGGGGGAAACAGACCAATTCGTCCAGTTGAAGGATAGATTTGAGGTAAGTTTTCACCCGTAGATTCGTGATAACAAGTTTGCTAGGGCCAGCGTAGGGTGCCTCATGATTTTTTTGAGGACGAAGTTAACAACTTAGCATGTTTAACTCGGCAAGCTGAACCGTGAATACCCCTTTATTAAATTTGAGAAAACTTTCTCTTGTTCCAATTTTTCGCCCGCTGAACTGTGAAAGTTACGAGAAATATTAATGCACTAGGAGGATGGGAAATTTAATGATCTTTCCAATGGTGCCCTTATTTTTGTTTTTACGTTGTAATTCAATGAATAGTCCAACGACCCTCCAAGTAGCACCTTTAGGGCAGGATTTATAGCCAGTCCTCGAGTTTCAAGGAGATCTTGAGATGGTTCTCAAGGATCCTTGAGCCAAATCCGTATTCCAAATTTCGAGGAGACCATTTCACAGTTAAACTTGAGGTCTATAAATCCCGCCCTTAGAACTCAGTACTTACGTAATTTTTACTACAAGAACAATCCTTACACTCTTCCCCAACCATTTGCCATGGTGAAGGGCATAAACCAGCTGCTTATACAACATAGTTTCCCTTTCATCGCTCCAAGAAAGGTAAGGCGAATGTGACGGTTCGAACTAGTGATTGATTAATCAGCTTAGCTCACAGGAGAATAGGAAATACAGGTCTGATTCAGACCTGATCGTAAAGAAGCGAGTCTACCAGTCGAAATGACATGGTAAAACTCCTCAGCCGTCACACATTTCCCCTGATAAGGTACTGAAACAAAATACCAAACTTTTTTGAATTTACCGTTTTTATTAACAAAATTGCGTGATTCCCTTTTGGGCCCACGATCGATTTAATTAATATAGAGAAATCTACATGTTATGAATATCAATTCACGCCATGACCCAACTTGAGTTTTGAGTATATAAAACCTATCAAATGCGAAATTTCGCGTGACACATTAAAGCTTTTACATGAGTCAAATACGGACGAAGTCTTGAAAAAACACTACCGATAGCCTCTAATTCACATAATATTAATAATACCTAATAGATTCACGAGAAAGTTTGGTGCACAAAGCTAATATCAATCACACATTGAAATCCAAGAATTTCATTATCTACTCCAAAAATTCAAAAATGTAGATTAAATTGAGTGATCACCGTGTCAGGTTAGCAAATGACAAGTTGAGAACTTCGATATTGCGCTCGAAGAATTTAATTTTCCTAGTCAGTTATCAACGCAAAAACGATTTCAGGAGACAAATCTGTGAACACCAGTCCAACGGGTAATCGATAGTAAAAGCGTAAGACCTCGTAAGTACAAAACTTCAAATTTCTTTGCATACAAAACGCAATTATGTTGAGGTTTCATCGATTGTTGTCCCCCAGGCTATCTGGTAACCTGTTATTATAAAATAACAGTAACAAGATAACATGTTATTAAAAAATAACAGCTTAGCCCATCCCTACTTACAAGGTACACCCCTGGCAGGTTTCGACTTACAAGTTTCTACACACGGCCACAGAGAAGAGATGGGACAAAGGCGGGAAAAACGGCTTCGCCTGAAGGATCAAGTCCTAAAAAACTACCTTTTCCACAGAAAATCGCCAAAATCCGACTTACGAGGTCTTACACTTTTGCTATCGCAATGCTCATCAGAAATTATTGGTCAAACCTGTATATATTATTTCAAACTAAAGTAATGAGCTCTGGCAGTGCGCCCTACTGGCGAAAAAAGGCAAGCTACCTAATCAATTCCTGCCAAAAAACTCATAGGGATTTCTGTGCTGTAAGTTGGCAGTACTGCAGTTTGTGAAGATTGGCCCAGATAATACAGAATGTCAACGAGGATCGGGAATGGGGTAACATTTGTTATCAGTTCTGTTTGTAATTTTAGTTTTTTCTGCTTGTTGTTGGATTGTTTGAAGCTATTGGTGTTAAATTCAAATTTTATCATATTTTATAAACAGCAGCCGGATTTTTTGTGCACTATTATTAGTGAAATCCACCTACCTGCTTGTGATGCTTATTGTGACGGAGGTGTAATGTTTACACTGTAGAATAGCCTTTGAGCTCTGATGAGGATATTATAAGAGATCAAAAGCTCAGCAAAGAAGCTGAAGTTTCTTTGGTGGACCCCATTCCTGATCCTCGTTGACATCATGTTGGCAGTACTGCTCATTCCTATTTTCTAATTACATATTTTCAATTTGATCAAACGCTTTTCTTTTTCAATAGTTTTCTTTCAAAACTTGAGTTGAAGTGGGAATATTTTGTAACAGGATGACATTTCACAAAAGGCGCAAAACGGGGAGAAGGAAAACATTTCAGCTGATAAGCAGTTCGGCTGTACCGGGAGAATCCAACACCAAGAAAGCTGATGTGCTGAGGTCCGCAACTTCGTTCCCCCAGCCCGTCCGATCGTCGAGTTGATTCTCACGGTTCCTACCTATTATAAAACAGTCGAGTTTCCCTTCTCAACCTGGGACGAGGCTCCCACCGCGATACTCCGCGATTTGTGGTGGTTCTCACAATATTATACCTGCGAGTTAGTTATGTTAATATACACCATATTCCTACATTTCCAGTGTATACCTACTCTTCTAATATAACTAACCCAGATCCCGTATACCGAAATAATACGACATATTATTTCGGTACACGGCCTTTGCCAGAAGAATGCGTTGTCAGAGCTCTTTACTTTTAGGCAGATCTATAGACTAAACGTTTATGACATAAACATAACAGCAGTAGTAGGTAATAATATCAAAATAAATCACATCGTCAAATTGAAATAAAACACACGAAATTTGAAACATTTCGATTGACAATTTCGACGATGTTACGGCAATATGTGTCATCAGGTTTGGGGCAACTTTTCAGGAGACACAAAAAACTGTTAACATTGTATGAAGATTGGTGAGTAATACAATTTTTTACAATGAAGATCCACAGTTTACGCAACACGTTGTATCAAAGATGCTTGGTTTTTCACTCGAATTACAAAATGCAGAGGCGCAGAATTGAAAAATTCATTGTTCTTCAGCAATGGAGAGTCATTGGTAACACAAATAATAAAAGAAATCTAACCAAAACAATAATTGTGGAAAGTTGATAATAGTTGCTTCAGATCTTCAACCGCAATAGTAATTTTTATTTACTGTGACTTTTATTACCATATACTTTTATTACCTAGCTTTCTTTTCGCTTTTGTCTTGAATGTCCAGATGACGTGTTTTGACTCTTATCGAAACATAATTATTTTATTCTTGTATAACCACTCAACTCTGTGTCTCGTCTTTTCATTAATAATTCGCCTAATTATTTCAATCAGTGAAAAGGAGAAGTGTAGACAGTAGTGTGTCTTTAGAACTGTTTACGAGGAAACTATACTAAATCTGCGTTTCCGACATTATTTTGCCAGACTACTTAGCAAAGAGAGGATCGCATCCAGAGGCGATCTGAAACGATCACGAGGAACAGTAAAATGATAACATGGCTCTTCATACGCAGTGTTGCTCTATCACAATATTAATTTGGCGGTTTGAAGGTTACCAACTGCATTTTGATAATACGAATCAATTCCCCGTGTAAATACGAAGTAGTGGTATGAAAAACTCAATATGCCCATATTTATGGTCATACGACATGTTGCCGTAACATCGTCGATTTACATAGTTTCATTACGTAGGCAATGCCCAAAACCTACACTTCTTACGCCCCTTACTTGACAACTAACGGTGAACGAATAAATAATAATTATATTATCGATAATAATACAATGAATGACTAGTGAGAATAATACTGAAAAGTAACGCTAGGCTAAAAATCCAATTTCCTAATAATATTGCAAAGATCCCACAAAATTCACTAAGATGCTCGTGCGTTATAAGTCTGTTCGCAGTGCCAATCGGAAATGGTTTACAAACTGTTTTCAAACTGGTACAGAGAGCATGCGCGGTCAACTCCTATTTCCAAACTGTTTTGATACCAGAGAGGCTCTGCAAACAGGTTTGAATGGGTGTAACCTTTGGGCAACCTCCAGCTAATATAGCCTGCACACGTTATTTATCTCACATTTTTCTTTTCTTTTACGTTGTAGCGATTTTCTTTAACCCTTTAGCTCCGAGGCCCACAATATTAGATGGTAACTGGGGGCCGAGGCCCTCCTTTTCACGCAAATGGTCAGCCACACGCTGTGGCCGAGGCTCGCTTTAGCCGCGTTCTTACGCCATCTATCTTTAGTCGAAATAGCTATTCTACAAGGACTTCCTGTAGGAGTGGAGAAATATATTACCATGGAAGTTTTCTTCTTTATATCATGCCGGGATTCCTACCATTGTCGTGAAGGGTTGAAAAATGTTCTGGCTGCAGGGGGCGCGAGCGTCCAGTAAAGGAAAGGTTAAATAAATTAAAAAAGCAATGGAAATATAAGTTTTGGTTTTTTTTTTAAATTTGATGTTTCTCTTCAAAGTTCAAGCAAGCGAACCCTAAGTCTTTTGAACCAAATGAGCCTCACAGTCCCGTAGCCTGTACTCCACCCGAATAGAAAAGTTTAAAGATTTGATTGGCTATCGTGAGCTGGAATGTAGTGGGGAGAAAGTTGCCAGAAATTGTCAGAAGTGACAAATTCTTCTGACTGAACTAGGTAACCACAACTTGGTTCAAACTGGTTTGAAGGACTGCGAGCGGACCGTATGGATACCATAACCAGTTAGAAATTACCAGGAAGTCACTATAATGAATACTACAAACAGTTAGAATCACTATAATGGATACTATACACAGTTAGAAATTATCAGGAAGTCACTTTGAACGCCCAATTGTGATTGCAAACAGTTTATTACCAGTAAGTTGGCCACTGCAAACAAACCTTATGACGAAGGATGCGTCGTAAAAATGTACTTGGCCCATCAATGCACCTAAATTTAGCTGGACTTCAAGCGACACTGCTATGTATATTGCTGTTTTAACATCTTACAACGTTAACGCGTTCAGTGCGGGAAGGAAAACAGGTGACTTCGTCAGGTATGGGACATGATTTTTTAACATGGTGTGTCTCATTCATTGAACGCCGAAGGGGTGGCTAAAAATAGCGATACTTCCCTCCGAAGGGTAAGTACCATTCAACAGGTAAGGACCTACTGAATACTAAGAAACACTTTGCAGCCCGTTTCACCCTTTGCCATCTCTCGTTGGAAGGGAAAGAGAAGGGGAAGGGAGCGCTCGATGACAACCCTTGAAGGCTTACACCATCACTTGTACCGGCGAATGGTTGCATGATGTTAAGTAACATCATCCGCACTGAACGTGTTAATACACATTTCCTTAAACCACAAGACGTTATTAGAGAGTTCCTAGTAGGTGCGATTGCTTGGAAACAGCGTCGTATCGTAACCAAGGACACAACTGGACACGCCTGGAACTCAGTGGTATTGCATTGTTGATACCACCATCGTGTATTACAAACTCAAGGAGCTGGAGATCGCCATAATTATTCTAAGTACATAAAATTAATAGAACTAGAGAATATTTAATACCATTAGGTTTAGAGTATACTCGTGGAGGCGAGAAGAAAAAGTAGGTGGTAGACCTAAATTTAAAATAGTGACCAGAAAGGTAATGGTTAACTTTCTCTAACCTAAATGTAGGAGTGGTGTCGTAGGAACAACGGGATTCAATGAATTGAGTGGAGGTCGTGAGTAAGAGTGGATTTGAGACGAATGCATTTTAGGCTGACTGCATCTGAAACATTGAAGAAATCAATCGAGCACAATGATAAAAGTGATGAGGTACAAAGTTCGGAGTTTTGTTCCAATGGTGGGAAGAAACGAGGGTTAGGGACGTTCCAATGCCGCTTTTGATACGATATTTGGTATAGAATCAATGGTTTCAATATCGATACATTATCGGTATGAGTAGTATATCTAATGAGTACCTACATGGTATTAATACAAGCTAAAAAAAGGATGGTAGACCTATACGGTTCTACAGTCAGATAATTTAATGATGAATAATAATCGTAACGTAACGTTCGGGAGGTCTCATTTCATACCGTAACGTAACGGTCAGAAGAATAATGGAATTGTACTGTTAATAATTAAATGATAAAAATTGTGCATAGACGAACATACAACAGCAACATGATAACAACTGATACCTAGTGATAACCGAACAATCTTCTTCTTCTTCTTCTTCTTCTTCTTCTTAGTGTCAATATTGACCTGACATTAATTGGAAATACCACCAACTACAGGTGTTGCATCTTGTAAAGCAAGTTAGTACTTATATATGGACAAAACTGAGTACTCGTAGTTTCAATATTGCTGAAAAATATACCTTACAAAAATTTAAAATTATGTTACCTAATCTAAAAAGGAATAATAATTCGATACTGCGGATTTTCGTTCGATACGAGTTTAATATCGGATGATTTTTGAGTTTTTTTTAAATCAGATGAAGTATCAGTATCTAGTCATATCGGTAGTATCGGAAAGCCCCTAACCAGGGTGGTTATCAGCCTTATCAAAGCTGCTCTTGCAACGTGAAACTGAATAGTTATCAAGTGTTGTGAGGAATATAGTTCAGAGCAATATCGGCCAAAAGTAGCTTTCTCATCATTAATATTTGATGGATTGGGGACAGCAAGGCGAAAGACAATTCGAATCAGCTGATCTGAGAGCTCCATTTTAGACTCAGCTGATCTGGGAGCTCCATTTTCGACTCATCTGAGCTGCGAGCTCAATTTTCGATGCAGAGAGTAGTACCTCAAAACATTGCGGTAGTACCTCATTGATTTCTACCTAGCCTTCACTTTTCGAGTTAATAAACACTTGCATACGAGTCATTAAGACATTTTCATGCGCATCCGATGGGGGTAAATGTACTGGGATTGGCGGATATGTCATGCGCATATCTCAGCATTTCGAAGGGCGACAACCGAGTGAGAGGAATGTATTCTAGTTCTACAAATCGAGAGGTTTCCAACGAATGGTGAACTGAACGGTTTTTGTCCG